>JAVQJG010065311.1:0-54820 GCA_036024015.1 Craterocephalus amniculus | reverse complement strand
TGTTTATATATATATATATATATATATATATATATATATATATATACATATTATATTTTGATTAATTACTTGGTTGAGCTAATCATGTGTTTTGGGAGCTTTTAACAACATTTAATCTTCATTGATGCTGTAAACTATAATCAGGCCTCAACATAATTCATCTTTTGATCTCTTGATCTTTTCCAGAGTCAGGCTGTTCTGAGAAAATATTCTCCACTTGATTCTTCTGTTGCTTTTTTAATGGTATTCGAATTGTTTTTAATTTGACTGTATTTATGTGTTTACCTGCCTGGGGGGGGGTATGGTCCCTGACAATAAAGAGAAAGAAAAGAAAGTTCCAGTTATAGTCTGCCAATGCATAAAAGACAAGAAAATGTGGGATTTTTCTGTATGCTGGTAACACAGTTATTGTTTCCTCATGAGTTACCCATGAAAGCTACCCTTAAGGTACCTTTAAAGCTGTGACTGAACTAAACCTCTAACTGTCTCACCTCTGCTTTTTTCTCAGCAGATCCCGTCACAGGTAGGGTGGTTTGTTGTTTTTGTTTGCCTCAACAAGTTGTCATTGCATCATTCTTTTTCAGTTTGTTCACATAAAGCCCACAAAGCTAGCAAAGTTTAAATCATATCTTAAAGATGACAGGCTCTACACATATTTTTTTCCTTTTGCTGCAAAATGTAACTGTAAGGGAAGTCAGCATTTGAATCAATATGCTAATCTTATGCGAAAACATATTTTTCCATTTTGAACAATGGTATATGCAGCTGTTATTCTGGTCAGGTCGTCAAGTAAACTTAATTAGAAATAGTTCTTACCCCTTAAGAGTCATCAGACAAAGTGCATGCAGATAACTTATCTTCACGGATCAGAACCACCCACAGACTGTACATAAGTTCACAGTTACAATTTCTTTTATTAAGATGAAGGAAATTTTTCCAAAAAAGAATAATAATCTTTTTGCCAGTTTTCTTTTCTGTGAGCATTACAAATAAGATGACATTGGTCTTCATTGCTCTAGGGCATATGTAGAAATTACAGTAGCAGAACTCCTCTAAATATAGAAACATAGACTTGCGTGCTGGGTATCAATGCTTTTTTTTTTTAAATGTAATTAAGAATACTGATTCTTTAATGTCACAGAGCACCTAGTTTATTTACAATGTCTCTACAGCTTCTAATTGCAGGCAAAAAAGTTTCTCTGACTCTCTGAATAGATATTGTTTCCACTCATATTCACATTATTTTCTCTTGAGTTACAAGTTTTTTATGGTTGTAACTTACTTTAAAGGCCATTTTTTGAAAAGCCTTGTCACTGGCGAAGGTGAGGCATCCCACGAGGTGGAGCCTCAATGTCCTTTCAAAGGCGACCCAGCACTGGCAGCTTTATTAATTATAGTTTCTTGAGGGCTATGGCCCATTTGTAAATCCACCTCCACCTGCCCTTGTCTGCCTTCCTTCGGAGCAGTCCTGCCTGCACTTGCCTGATCCGTCTGCAGAGAGCTGGGTGCTGCTGATAGCCAAGGTGAGGGTGGCGAGGTGAGGTGGAGGAATCGTGTCGACAGCCTCTGCCGTGGCTCGTTCCACTCCTCTGAGTTCCATTTCTCTCCCACATTCATTTTTCATTTAAGAAGGTGACACAATATGGTCTCAGCCCAAGGGGCCAAAACGTAGCATCGATTTCCCTTCATATTGTGAAGCTCTGATGCTTCACTCATTCAGAGATTGTAAGTAAGATCGAGGCTGATCGGGACCGACTGATAAAACACCACATGCTTGTAAACACAAAGCCCAGCAATTTCTTCATGTCTGCTGACAGTTACGGTGAAGGTAAAAGCAAAGTTGAAAGCTTTAAAGCTCATGATTTCCCTGATCAATCACTGATCAAAGTATAGTCACAGAGAAAAGATCAATTGTAATTACAATGGAGTCAACGTTTTCCAACAAAATGTTGTGCTCTGTCAGGTGGAATGAGATGCAAGGAGACAGACTCTGTGATCTGAAGAGCCAAAGTTCACATTTCTTAAAGATGTGTGAATTATTTTTTAATGCATGCCATGAGTTAGGAATGAATAAGTTTTGGCATTTGGCCTTCATCATGTTGGTGAAACCTCTAATGAGGCCTGGGGCAAGCTCACACCTGTAAAGCTGCTGTGCATCACAATTCATTGCATGCGCAGGCAGTTATTCTGTTTCCAGCCATGAGATTTAGGGATGTTTATGTTGAATGAATTTAGCTGGACTTTTTCTAATTCATCACTTTGTTTTTCCTGATACATCTTGGACCAATAATTAAGAAAAAATTGACTTAATTTGAAATAACATTAATAGGAACAATTTAGGGCTGCACGGTGGTGTAGTGGTTAGCACTGCGGCCTCACAGTGAGAAGGCCGCTGAGGAGGGGCTTGGGACTGTGGCCTTCCTGTGTGGAGTTTGCATGTTCTCCCCGTGTATGCGTGGGTTCTCACCGGGTACTCCGGCTTCCTCCCACTGTCCAAAGACATGCATGTTAGGTTAACTGGGCACTCTTAATTTCATAGGACTGTGTGAATGGTTGTCTGTCTCTCCATGTCAGCCCTGCGACAGACTGGCGACCTGTCCAGAGTGTACCTCTCGCCCCTTGACAGCTGGGATAGGCTCCAGCACACCCGCGAGAAAATGGATGGATGGCATTTGAGAAATGAAAATAAATGGTAAACTAGTGTAGATTGATGTAAAGACAGTTTTCATCTACATGATATGCCTCACCTTTCTCCTTGAACAGAAATAGATGCATCATGTGAGATCAGTCCTGCTGGCTCATTCATACATCTATTACAAGAATGTTAACATGAACATTAATGGACAAATCTGAGACTACAGGAAATCCACATTTCTAAACTGTGATGTTACCTGATGTGTAAATGTGTTCTGTATCACCACTGAATGATGACAGTGATGCATGATAATATCACGATGTCTAAAACTGTAGTGCTTGTGTGTGATAAATATGGAAAAATACAGTTTTATGTGCAAAATTGATAGGAGTACTGATGTTGGCAACACAGCACAGATACAGCAACATGATGTTAGCGCTCTAGAGGGCAGTTTCACAATGGAGGAAATACTGAAGAGTTCAGGGTTTGATGTCTGAGAAGTTTGCGTAGGCTTCACTGCAGCTGGATGATGTGCTGAGGTTCCCAGAGCCACTGCCTTCTATTGGAAACCAGCACACACACAGACAGAAGATTACTCTCAGACGTATCAGCCGTGAGATGAATGACTTTATTTGGTGCTGTTTCTATGAATACCTGAGCTGGTGAGAGACTGGGAAGACTTGGACTTTCCAATGAAGGTGGCAAGATTAGCAGTTGCGATCCAGCCCTCCTTCGATGTGTTCAGGTTACGCACAAACCTAGACAGAAGCGGGATATTAGATATGTAAGAGTAGTTTATCTCTTACATTCAGTGTAAACTTTTATATTTTGTTTTAAGTAAATGAATAATTTGTTTATTTATAAAACGATAACCTGCACATAAAACAAGTCTCGTTCTCTGGGAGTGCTGAATCACATCAAATACCAGTTTTATTTGCAGGAGTTTATACAGGTTATGTTACTTCATCAGAGGACATCATCTCTTTACTATTACTGATGTTTGTCAGTTGAGATGCTGCTTAGGGGTGCCAATGCTGCAAGGGATGGAATGATATGTACATTTTTGGCCGATACCGATATGTTAATATTGTTGTTATGGCCGATAAATACCGATATCTTTTGAAGCAGGTTTAGGAAGAATAAATTGTATACAAAAAGGAAATTATGCAGAATGATTTCTTAAATACCCTCCTTTATTTTGGAAATTTGTGTCACTTCAAAAAAAGAAGGTTGCAATACCATAGAAAAGAAGCAACTAACGGTGTTACTTTTAAGCAATTTGTAGCAAGCGCATAACCAAATAAGGTACAGTTCAACTCCCTAACTCACAAAACTCTTGGGAGAAAGAGTGGCTCATAACAATATTACTCATAAATCAAAATAATGTCCTGACAAAGTTAACTTTTCAAACTGCGTATATTCAGGACAACCAGGGTATTTTAGATGGAAAAACATCTTTTCTTTGTCCACAACTCAAAAACGTGCTGGAAACTGAACCATTTACAGCTTGCACTGCACTTTAAAATAGTTAAATAAATGTCCCAACACCCATACTAAAAAAACAAACAACAACAACAAAAAAAAACTATACAAGCACGTAAACAAATGGAAATAAATGTCGGTTGTTAATATTGCCCCATTTTACGAATCGGACCAATGCTTTTAAAAAAAGGGCTGATATCGTGCGGTAACGATACTAATGTTGATATATTGTCCATCCCTACTGCGAAGTCCTCTAAAGTTACAGTGCTTTTCTTATAAGAACATGCTCTGTGATAAAACATTCTTGCATAAAAACAGTGGCTGACTGAAACAGCTTGAAAGCTATAGACCCATTAAATGGTTTTCTTTCTTCGTTCTGGTTCAGTTGCTGATTAAAGGTGGCTGAACGTAATGAACCGGTAAAACCATGTCGAATTAAAGTTTGGATGATCCTGCAACTGACTGAATTAATAACACAACTGGTTCATCATAAGACAGCTCATTGTTGTTTTGCTCATCACTGGTAAGAATGCACCAGCAAAATGAGGACTGAACATTTCATCCACTGATCCTAAGTTTCAAATTACTGCATATATTCTTGGGATTTCATAGTATTGCAAAAAGTCAGAAAGCAACTATTAATTACTTTCACTCTTTAAAATTTTGCCAGAGTTTTACCGGAGAACTCATGTCATGGTGCTGCTGTAATGTGTTGTCTGCCTGCTGAGAACATTAACTTATATTCTCACCACTGTCCGTCCACTTCCTCCTTCACCAACTGAACCATGTCTCCACTCTTCACTGAGAACTCTTGGGCACCTGCTTTCTCATAGTCGGCCATCACAGTGTATTTCCCAGCACACTGCAGACATCATTGCACAGGAATGCGGGCAAAAAAAAAAAAAAAAGCCACCTTGAAAACTCAGGATTTACCATAAATTAAAAGCTGCTCTAATCAATACTATAATACAAACAATTTAGTGATGCTGTTCTGCAAAAGGTAAAATAAAACAAGCTACATCATCATTGCCACAGCCCTGATAATGTACAGTAGTGTAACAGTCTGACTGACCAGTTT
Organism: Craterocephalus amniculus; assembly: GCA_036024015.1. Taxonomy (NCBI): domain Eukaryota; kingdom Metazoa; phylum Chordata; class Actinopteri; order Atheriniformes; family Atherinidae; genus Craterocephalus; species Craterocephalus amniculus. The sequence goes on along the minus strand of JAVQJG010065311.1, from coordinate 49,625 downwards.
CTTGACATTTTCATCCTCTGGGTCAGAGTTAAGAGGATCCTCAGCACTAGAATAACCTTCATGTTCCTCTGAGGCATCCAGGGACAAAGACGCCTTGTTCCAGCCTAAACAACAAAGACGAAGGCAGGTGTCAACTTTACAGCTGCTGACAGGCTTTTGTGTGAACTGCAGTGAGACATCTACAAGCATGAAGGAGACGGAGGACAAACCATTTTCAACAGTAAAGGCTAACTATTAAACCCAGGAATCCTTTCACCTCAATCAGTTCCAAAACTATGACCATGTGCACTAAGATTATAGGCATGCATCTCTAATTTTTTTACAGAGTGGCAGGCAAATATTGTTTATGTGAGTGGCAATTCAACATGAAAGATAAAGAGTTTCTCGGTGAAGGGTCTGTTCAGTTGTGAAACAGTGGGCCGACATAGAGAGACCCATTGCCAGTATACCTCTCCATTTAGTCTGTAAGAGACTAGAGGTGCTGAACCACCTGGCTCTGGTCAGGTGGAGAGGAGGAGGTCCTGCATCTGAGGGACATGAGGCACAGCTGGTAACTCACCCAGCAGTGGCTACAGCCAACTTTTACATTTTTAGAGCATGGGCGTACTTAAGAATCACATATGAACAACCAGACAAAAAGAACAAATGAACAAACCACCTTTGAAGCCAAACGGAGTGGGATCGCTCTGGCGTTTGGTCTTCTGATCAGGGCTGTTGGGAGAGCCTGTCGTACCAGAAAATGTAGAGACAAGAGTTGTTAAGGCTTAAAGACACAACATAAACACATAATCAGAAGATCGCTGAGTACACCAATTTATGCTCAGACTGGTATGACTGGTAACTAACAAAGGTGGAACACTAATTCTAACCAGGACAGTTTCTGCAAAAGGTAGTGCAGTGTTGCAGCACTTTTCTAAAAAGGAAGAAAAAAGGATTCATCAACACTTCCCTCTTTCCCAAAGAGGACAACTAGCCATCTAAATGGCACCAATGCTCTGGTTAAAAAGATGACAAACACTAGCACTTGATACCCAAAATGACAGACAGCCAATTCCTAGAAACGGGAAGGGTACGGCACAAAAGGGAATTGGGGTTGGACAGAATGTTCTTTGTAAAAAGACAGCACTAGACTAAATTTAACTGGAGTCTAGAGCTGTTTGATACCTGGTGATGGGAAGATTATAATTGGTAATGTAAAACTTTTGTCTTCGGTAGTTGTGGGTTCTGTGGACAGAAGTACATCTTTAAAATACATTTTCCATCACAGACTGAGAATTAGTTTTTTACCTGGTTTATTTAGTCTACTAATTTAGTTATTTTGTCACAGTGTCATTCATGTATGAAAATGTATTAATTAAAAATGACAAAAAATGACAATGAATAAAAAAAAAATCTGACTTCCACAAAAAACTAAAAAGATTTCTGATTTTACAAAAATATTAAAATGTTAGTAAAGAAAATGACCTTCGGCCTGCAGTTACCTTTCTGAACTTTGAGGTTACTGAATCCCTGTAAAGTAAATCGCTTTTTAGCCACAGCAGCTCTGTCTGAGGTCGGGCTTGTCACAACCTCATCTGACCCCAAGGAAAAGCAAGAAGACAGGACAGACAAACAAGATGGAAGGAAGACGGTGAGTTAAGCAAGGGAGAAAATAATAAGTAGGAAGAAGTCCTTAAGACACATAAGGTTAGTTCATAATTAAATGATTAGAAGAAGGGAATCAAAGAGCAACAAGTCGTTGCACAATACACTCCAAAAGGAACAGGCTGATTTTAAAAAATAAAATAAAATAAGAGTAAAATAAAAATTAGAAAAAGAAACTTTTACCTCCCCCAGTCTCCCCACTCACCTTTTCCTGAGAGCTTTGGCGAAGATGAGGAGTTGATATCAAGGCTGCAGGGCTCAGCTTTCTTCTCCTCTCCCTTTTTAAAGCTCTTCTGACCAGACTTTAATGGACTGTGGGTGGACAGAGTGGAACATGTAAAGCTTCATCAACCTCTGAATAAAGATTAAACAATAAAGATTTACAGGTCAAAGTTTACAGCTTGGGAAGCATATACATTTTTTGGAGTTAGTACGTAAAAAACAAAACAAAATCCACATTAACCTTCATATTATTGAAATTACTGTTATCCTAGAGGAGATCAGATTCCTACAACTCAGTTTTTCTAATTCATTAGAAGGCAAAAGTCTTTTTTTTAGATCTAAAAGGTTCCTACTGCCTGACTTAGTTAGGGAAAGTCTTGCTGGAGAAGTTGGTATCTTTGCACCAGCAACAAAGTCCTGTGCTGCACCAAAAACAACAAAATATAAAGTGTAAAAGAGACTATATGAAGAGTTTTTTTTTTGCAGAGACTGGGATAGCTTCATCATTGTATCGGCCCTGATTTGAATTCTGAGTCCTTTCTCCAGAGCAGTTTAGGTGCTAATACCAGTTATTACAGTTTAGTTATGTGATAAACAGTGGTCCATACAAGCCAGTAAAGCAACTGTGAGAAAAAAAAAATGAGACTGGGAGAGACTTACCTGAGACTTACTGCCCCACTGGGAACAGGTGGAGACTGGAAAACTTGGTCTGGTGCCCTCTGCTGGCTGGCTTCTGAAACACAGAGCCATGCTAGAATGTTTGCAGCAACAATACAGTCATCGTAATTTCAGATAAGGTTTTTGTCTGTTTCTGATTTAATATGGAATTTTAATATCAATACTGCATTTATAATAGTTTGTACTCTTTCCATACCCCTGCAAGCCTGCAGCTGGGTTGTCAGAACTTTCCTGATCTCATTGACCCATGTGGTTTTTACTTCAGTTGTCGGTGCCTGCAGAGCAGCATACAAAAACATTCAAACCCCTTCATTTAAACTGCAAAATGCTATTTACTGCTGACACTAAGTCAAAATTACTTCCATGCATTTATTTACCTGAACAATGTAGACCTCTTCTCTGGAGTTGCACCAGATTTCAAACTTTTTGTTGTCTCCCTTTGCGCTCTCTGTAATACCCACTGCATTCATCTGCTCAACAAATTGTGAACAGGTTTATAGTACAATAATAATTTTAAAAAAAGGATGTGAGACAAAAATTAACATTACTGATGTGCAGGAACTCACACTCAGAGACTGTTTGAAGCTGTATGAGGGGGCTTTCTCATAGCCCTCCCCGTTCTCCTCCCTCTTCTTGCAGAACAGCAGGGCTTTCTCATGGAGAAACAGATGCCTCTGCATGGGCTTGAATCGAGCCAGATCCTTAACCTTGGCATGGCCTTTTTTGTGCTCCGTCCACACGCTGAATGACCCCTGCATCAGCAGCTTCCCCAGCTCACTGAGATTGCCCTGAGAGACAAAAGAATTCAAGACTAAGGTTTTGCATGAAGGAACTGATGAGCTACAGAAATGTCTAAAATGGTGCTTAGAGACCATAATATGATATTACACACGTTTTTTTGGGTACTACTTTATGTACCGGTATAATTTAAAGTGTGTTGTGCTCCTACACTATTTAGCTAATGCCAAGTGTAGACAGCCACAGACAAGATTGTCTCATAACCTGATGCTTCTGGGACCTGTTTAAATAACAGGAAACATACCATGATTCATGGCTAGTCTCTAAGTTGTCTGTATGTGAACTCAAGCACATTTCCCCTATCTATAATCTGCTGACCTTAAACAATGCATGTTTCATTTTACTATTATTATTTTTATTTATCTATTTATTTTCTCTTGAAGCATGAATCTTGTGTTAAGACTATGTTGCTGATTTCAACTTACTTGTTTTTTCCATTTGTAATTACAGAGCTGAGATCTTAGTTTAACAAGGAATAAAATTGCTTATTTCTTTGTTGTTACTTTCATCATTTTGTCTTTTTAGTAGTGATGCAGTGTCTTGATATACAAAGCACATATTAGGAGACTGTCTGATTCAGTTCATGGCTAAAAAGGGGAGCGTAAATAAGGTTTGTGCAGTGTTCATGGTGCCACGATGACATATTTGTAAAATAGGACAATGCTTACACACAGGTTTATAAATCTAGCAAAACAACACATATGCATCCTTCTGTCTTTGTACATACGCACAGTTTTAGTTGAGAAAAACTAGTGTTATGCATCTAGCCCGAAATCTTTTTGAAAGAGGCTTCACCTTGAAGCGTTGAAACAGTTTATTGGTAAAGGAAGAAAAAAGTGTCTTTTCAGTATGTTAGGCTGAACCGAAAATAAAAGCAATAGCTTCTTAAAGTTAAAGATTTTGCTATTGTCCCTCAATTTGAGCTTAATGTTTCTAGTTTAGTTACACTATATATCCTGACTGCTTTATTGCAAGGTCATTATGGAGATATGTAAAATTAGGAAAGTGATGTCACCTTGCAGATAGAATACAAACATTACTCTGTGTATACATGTTTTCATGGAGTTAATAGTGCAAAAAACCTGTACCATGTGATGGCAGTCTTTACGGGAGGAATTGTGCATCAATCCAAAATAATGCAATGCAGAGAGAACAGTCCATTCATTTTCATGTGCTGTATTTACAGTGTCTCTTTAAATATTCTGTTCTTTCATTGGTTGTTTTTAAACTCACCTCATATCCTGTGATTGCAATGAGGTGCATGGAGTCATTGACAGCCTTGAGAATGCCCAAGATGGAGGTCAACGCCTCCTGCAGGTCGTCAGCTCCATCACAACTCTTACTGTACTTCAGCATTTCCTGCAGTCAGAAACAAACAAGCAGCTAATATTAAGAACACAAAAATAGATCCCAGCAGGAAGATTTTAGCCAACAGATTCTTTCAGACCTTCAGTAGCAGCTGGTATTTGGTAATCCTCTGAACTGGCTTCAGCAGATACGAATCTAAACCCAGCTTATGTTCCAGCTTTTTCTGACATTCCTAATAAAATTAGAAAATGTAAAAGTGGATCAAATAAAACTTAAATGTGAAAAAATGCTTTTTGCTTGATCATTTAGAAGCAGGCTAGTTCACCTGGAAGAAGGCACAGTCTGAGCACTGCCTCCAAAGGCTTTCAGAGCGAGGTTTGTTGTGACAGTACTTCTCATAGATCTGCAGGTCTGTCATCTGAAGAGGGCAGGAAAAATAATTAGTACCTAAGAAAGTAGTTTGTCAATGTTTACCAGCAGATGAATGACTCACCCTCTCTAAAAAGCATCTTCCAACCAGCTCTGGGCAGTCGGTGTACTGCTCCAACTCCCTCAGAAACGTTCTGGAGGAAACAAAAACATTTTATAGTTCAGAGTTGAGTTAAAACAGAACAACTGGGGTAAACCTTTAAAATGTTGCATCGTGGTGCAGATTTAATCAATGGCAGCCAGGTGGCGCTCAGTCACCTTTTGTGAAAGTGATAAATTTCAGGCATGTTTCCGAACAGAACCTCCTTTTTGTTTTGTAAAGGTGCTGGGATGAGGTGAGACATTGCTGGATTATCCATCTCAGAGGCATACCCCTGCAACAGAAACACAACTAAAGCGTGACATCCCTGGCACAGGTAAAAAGCACACCGCAGATAATCGTATGTGGACTGAATAAACACCTGCAACACGCAGAGCAGCTCCTCCACATAGGCTCTTTCAGTTTCCAGCAGCTCGTTCATGACATGCCTGCAAACAGAACACAGAAAAACAGGGAGATCAAATGAAGGATTCAGTGAACTGTGAAAAGGTAGAAACACAGCGTGGAAGATAATGAGATAAGCATTTTCACACAGTCCATCTGCTGAGTAATTTGATTACAGTTGAAAGAGTTACTGCCGATCGCTCACCGCCTGAGCACTGCCAGGTTCTCCTCTTCCTCTGACTGAGACGCATGTCTGCTGTTAGCGTCTCCGTTCTGCAGTGTCCCGTTGCCCTGCAGGGGAAAAACACAAAGTGTGATCACTTTGTAAGCCAAACTAAGACATTTTTAAAACCTTCAGACAAAGCAGGAAGCTTACTTTTTCACAGCTGGAATCTGAGCAGATTTTCTCCTGTTTAGATCTGTGTGCTGTGGAAGAGAAAATTTGTTTGAATTTGATGTAAATACCTAACTGATTTCTTTCTTTCTATTAACTTACTGCCTGACAAGATCATTCTATGTTATCTATGATCATCACCATATTTTTGTAACATACAGCTTATAGAACAAGAATCAAGATTTAATCATTGCTTTTGTTTTAACAACTAAGTGAAATTAATAAAATGTGACATTTTATGAATAATCTTCATGGAAAATGGTGAATCTGGATTATAATGTAATTTTTCATGCAAATAAATAATTTAATTTAGCATTTAAGTCTGACATATTTATACTGATTTCTATTAAAATTCGTTTAAAAAAGTAGTTTTAAAACTAAAAGTGAACTTCAGACAGTGTGGGAAGGATTTGCTATATTTCTAAAGACAATTTTTAAAAAAGAACTGCTCAACTTACATAAATGCAACAAATACTAAAAAGAAATCTTCATACAAACAATTCTGTTAAAAGGTCTCCGCTTCTCTACCCACAGCGGCGGATGGTCTGTAACTTTTCTTTTGCAATCAGTGATTACATACAAAAAGCTTGGAATTACACTTGTGAGATATGTAATTTAAATAGCAAAAAAGAAAACAGCAACTTCAAAGGATTCAAAACAAACATCCCAAGTCTGAGGACTCACCGGGTGAGCTGAGAGGCGATTTGATGAAGGCTTCAGGTCTCGGGGCTACCGGCTGCACAGGCCTGGTTTGTTTGGCTGCTAGCTTCTTGAGGCTAATCCTCCTCTTGTCAAACATCTCCTGCATGGAAGCCTGCTTCTGGTAAACTTTCTCCACTTGGTCCTAACACACAAGAAGCCATGGGAGGAATGTAATCAATAACTGACGCTTGTTTAAGAGTTTCATATTTTGTGTGTTATCATCAATTCAGCAGTAATACTATAATATGAGACCTAAAGCAATTTTGATGTCAGACACATGACAATAATCTAGTCATATGGCAGCTGCTCCTCTCTGTGTACTATAACTACATCAAGTTATTACAATCCATCTGAGAGCAGCAGAGTGGCGTTTAAATGCAACACGTGTTATCTCACATGCTGGTTTACTCACCCTGAGCTGATGGTTCAGCACGGACTCGTACTCCTTCCAGATGGTGCTGAGGTCAGACAGCTGGTTCTGGCCCGCATTGTCCAGGTAACGCTCCAGCTCCTGCAGGGCCAGCTCTGCCCCTTCATGTGATTGACACTTGTCTACTGGCTGAGATGCCAGCAAATAAATTCCATCATCAACCCATCGGGAGGCCTGAGATGGACAATAGAATAAGAAAAAGAAGGAAAAGTTTGAGTATAGGAGCAATAAGAGAAAGCAGTTATGATAGAGGTGTGTGTGTGTGTTGTCTTCTCACCCGCTCCAAACAGTGGTGGAGCTCCATGGCTTTGAGGAGGTGGTCCTTCTTGGATCTCAGATTGCTGCTCACATTCTCACTGATTTCTCTGAGTTCGCTGCATTTGGGCTGAATGGAGTCTTCAGCATAGTGAGAGTTTTGCACAAGTTCATCACCCTCACGACACAGGGCTGAAGCACTGTCCAGAATCTCCTGAAGACCCAATTTAATAGAGAGTTTAGTTCTTTAGGATATTCATTTTCATCAAATCCTAAACACAAGTATGAATTCAGCAACTTGTTTTATATTTTTCAAAGTTGATTATTATTATTATTTTTTTACCGCAAAAAGACTTTTGATGCAGTATGAACTGAAACCACATTATCATCAAATACAAACTAGCAGTGTTCCTATTAAATAAAGCAATTAAAAGTAGAAATGTTATCCAACGACAGACAAAGATGAGACTTCAACTAAAAGATGTCTTTATAGTATTTTTTGCCACACGTTGTGTAGACAAAGCCTTAATTGTAGGGGTCGGGGGTGACTTACACAGACTCTCTCCTCATAGGTGGTGAGTTCAGAGAAGATATGGTCAGCGTGGGCTGGGCTGATTCCCACTTCAGAGAAGGTTGCAAGTTTCTCAGACACCTGATCCAGCAGAGCCCTCACCTGCAGGGGAGACAGCACATTCAGTTTTCGAGTTTAAAAGGGATCGTGTTGACTGGATCACATCTTTGTTGTGTTAACCAAATCCAGCTCACCTCTTTGTAGTTGTGCTCAAAGTGGCGCAGTTGGAGACACTGCTCCAGTTTGGCCTGATGCCGCACCCAGAACTCATCGAAAGCCCGCTCTGTCTCGTCCAGCTGAGACAGCAGCCTGACAACACAGGCAGAGGAGGGAAAAAAAGCAGATGAAGGAGAAATTAATCAGACTGGAAACTCTTTGAGGATGCTGATGGAGGTATTCTGATTTCCCTGTTTTCTATGTTTGTATGCATGTTATGCACTAATGCCTGGTGACACCACACACAGCCTCGACAACTTGAATTTGTAGCATAACCACGTGAGACCAGATAGCCAAGGACTGAATAAATGTCCATCTTTCGTCTTTATATCCCCCCTGTTTGTGTTTATTACTAAATTCCTTTGGACATTAATTTTTTTTAAAAAAAAATACGACGTAATTCTGCTGAAAAATTCGATTTTATTGTCTTTTTTTGCCTTTTTATTGTATGTTTATGTTCTTGTATGTTTATGTTCTTCTTTATCCACCACTTTTATGTTTCTTTGTTTTTTTAATGTGACATAAAGAGGAACAGCAATGACTACTGGAATGCTGATATGCATTTATTCAACAATTCTGACACCATACTTCTTTTCCCCTAAAAGCAAATATCAATCTCACATCATTAAAATGTTGTAAAATAGGTGGTGGTGTGCCTCAAACATGCTTCATATCTTGTGGCCAGCAACCTCTAAGACCAGCAAACTCTCAAGCCTTCTTTCATCAGTATAACGGCCACTTTGTGTGGCTTGGTCCCATTTAAAGTTAAATAAACCATAAAAGGCACATTTTCACTGGGGCTTGTTTACGAGCTGTTATTCAGTGAACATGTTTGACTCCTGTGGTTCTGAGTAAACAAAAGTCACTGTTTCATCATGTTTCCACTCTGTGGTGCTTCTTAATGAAGGCTATCATTATCTATCATATGTCCTCTGTCCAGCCAGAAAATGCCAGTCTGATTCTGATTATTGCTTTATCTCTTGCTCTGCCAGTTTCTCCCTCAAATAATATTCTTCTCTGTTGCTTTGAGAAAAATGTATCTCCTATATTACCCAAAAAACCAACATCAGTTTGCTTGATAAATGTTTGGAATGATCAGTAACATCAGTCAACTTTGAGATATAATTTCTATTTGGGTCTTTTAAATCAGTTATTTTGCTTTCAGTTTGTGGCTTTGACCCCCCAGTTTTCCCATCTTTCATGTTTCTAACCTTTGGACTGTTGCTAGGTTCTCCATTTCATCCTGGTTCATGTTGTGGTCGGGGTCTCTCATCACAGGCTCGTTAATGCTCTCCAGCAGCATGCTGCCCTGACCCAGAGCCACCAGTATGTCCTCCTAAAGATACATACAGACACGGGGGACAACATTTACAACCAAAGATCACAAATAATATACTATAAAGAAAAGAAATAAAGCTGAAGTCTGTGTGTATTGACAGGGTTACCTTCATTTTGCCTCTCTTGTCGGTGTGTGTGCTGAGCAGGATAGTTGTGGCCTGGATTTCATTTGGGAGTTCAGTTTCAGCAAGTTCAGTCCCAAATGACTGCAGGGTCTGGGCCGTTCTCTTAACCATCAATGCAAAGCCCTCAATAGCCTGAAGAAAACAACACAAACACATTTTCATCACGTCTACTCTTCCAAAAGCAAAATCCCACTTTTTTATGCTTTCAGGAAGATTTTATGCTTTCAGGATGTAATACATAAATCTTTTCTGACTGATACAGCCTATTATAACTGCATTTGTCTTTCTTACTTTGTTTGAATGATAAATTTATGTTAAACATTTTTTTGTCTGTATGGCAAATAATTTCTGCATGGAACAAGGGTTGTCATCAGTAATTGATGTTCATACAGTACGATGTGAGATCCACTTCTCATGGCAGTACTCCTGTATTCCCCCGAGTTCCTGTGTCAGCTGGGTGTGATCAATGTAGGAGTGCAGCTCAGTTACAGAACTCAGCATTATCACCTAAGAAAAAGCCCATTGCACACAGGTCAGTTGATTATAAACAATTATTGATCATTTATGAACAATATGTAAAAGACCAGTCATTTATACGCACCGGAACCTTCATCTTGAACTCATCTTTGTTGAACTTGAAGAGGATGTCTGAGAGTGTGCGCTGCAGGAGGGTGGTGGGCCTTAGTACCAGAACCAGCTGGAGGTTCGCAGGGAAGGAGCCCTGAAATTTGATTGCAGACGTAGACTGTCAATTATGTAACAATCCTCCTCCCCCTCCAAATTACATATCAGTCTTCAGAATCAGTCAGTTTCTTATAAATTATTTATCCAAACTGTCTCCTTTTTTGAGTCTTTGCACATGCAGGAAGAAGCTTGCGTAGAAAAATCCAGGAGTAGCATCAATCTATGTCCCTGAAATGCTTTTGCATGAATAATAAGGCAGTAAGACTCTTAACACGTGTGCAATCAGGTTCTCTCTTTTACTGAACGGGCGGTGTTAGAGGATCTCATTCACACCTGTCCATCCGCCTGTTAGTCATGTATTTCTTGTCTAGATGTCGTTTGCTGTAAAATTGACATTTGGGGTTGTGTATACTATAAAAAGACCAAAAACCAGAATTTACATTTTTGGTGTATCACAAAATTAAGAGAGTTGCATATTTAATCAAACTCTGCACTAATCTAACAATCACACAAAGGGAAACTGTGGCTGAGTGTCCGCTGAACATCCACATAAATCTTCATATTTATGAAGGCATGTTTCCACCGCACGCTCAGCTCGGACAGCAAAATGAATAAAGTGCCAATTAGAGTGCAGTGACTGACATCCACTGACAGACTGCTGCGGATGCAGCTGAATGATGGTCGAGGGGAGACACTTGTCTCCCCGCCTGAAGCAGTATTATTGTTAATATAGCTTTAATTAGCTTATGACCTTAATGGATGGTTTGCCTGATTGGTCCTCCAACCCCTGTGAGTGAAGGAATGCTGGTGTAAGCAGGAGTGACGGTAAATACATTGTTATTATAAACCTCTTGGGAAAGACTCTGTTAATGGCATTAATAAATCAACTCAGCGCTTGTCCTTGCTGACCTGCTGGAAGACAGAAGATAACTGCGCTGAAAATGGTCATTCACCATGTGGACGGATTAAAGCCACAATCTGTGGAACATGCAGATGTTTTTAAATCATGGTAGTGGGCGGAAAACAAAAGAGCTCTTTAATGACAGTGTATGTATGATTAATGAATTAGGCAACAATAGATAAGGTAACAATGAATCGGCTGGATTTTTTTTTTCAATCACCACAAGAACTGAATTTTGAAGGTGAAATTATATATTAATTTCCAAAGAGTCACATTTTATAAAGAAAAAATTTTGCAATGTAAGTTCTACATATAATCTTCAGTCCTTATAGATTTTAAATACAACAACACTGCAGAATTTGTCATGTCTTGTCCTCTGAGAGTATAATTCAGCTTCTAACCATTCGACCATGCTGCTTGGGTCTGAGGCTGCTGGCTCTCATAGTCATGGTCTACTTGTTCGTTGTTCTTTGTCATTGGTAAACCCACACAAGCCTCAAAGAGCCAGTTGAATGAACAGTATGACTGGAGACTTAATTAAGACCAGTCTCTAAACACTTTCTGTCTTATCCATCTCAGCTTGGCACTGCACTCTGCAGCTCTCCCTGAAAGCACAATGACCCTAAATCAAACCCACAGCCAAAAATATACACTCATATGTTCAGAAATATAAAAGTACCTCCAGCACCATCTGTAGAAACAGGATTATTAACTCATCTACACGGGCCGACACATCCTCACACGTACTCACCAGCTGAAGAAGCTGTTTGCTACAAAAACCTTTAATCATGTATTTAGTCGACTGGTTAAATCACTCCAAGCGGGACGTTATTGCAGAGTTGACTGAATGCCCCCCATACCTGTCAGCCTGTGAAAGTCTGCCTCAAAGGATTAATAAAGCTTAATTTGATTTTAAATGATTGAGTGGGTCTCCTATGTGTCTGGAGAAGGATGGTGAGATATAACTCTGATTCTGTCTCCAAGGCATTTCATCTTTTTGTGAATTTGCAACTAATCTTAATTATTTATAATTTTGCTGTTCTAATAGCATATGATTGACTTGTGAGATTCTACGCACAGAACAAAGCTGTCTCATATTAAATGTTTAAATAAAACTGTTCTTTACAATCATTTTAAGATTTCACACAATATGTGCAACAACAGCAGCAATAATTTCTCCATGCAAACAGTGCAGGCGTCCATTAGCTATTTAAGGGAGGCATCATCTACACTGATTTTGTTTACTCAGTCTCCAAAAGTGAGACTATAACTCAGTCAATGTGAAACAGATTGATATTCAATGAAAGTATGAATAAAAACAATCTTTCTTTTTACTGTATTTATATTTTCTATTAGTTATAGAAACACATGGTAAGGAAAACATTTAGGATGTTATCTCCTTCACGAGATACTTGGAGAGATAAGTGAAGGGAATGAAATGTGATAGCTGTATATACATGAACAAACTAACTGAGAAATTCCTCAATGTATTCTCTAGTTTAAGTTATCTGCATTGATTTTATTCCTTTGGCTCTGAAGAAACTTTAAATAAAATATTTTAAAAGCTGTTGTAGATTGTGTAGCTTGAAAATCGTAATGAAATTTTAAACAAATAATGAAAAACAGTTAGTCAGAGATAAATTTAAATGAAAAGGACTTCAAAACAAAGAAAACAGAAGAAGGGAACGCTTCACTTCATCTCTGGGGTCTGACAAGCCTCTTCCTCACATGTGTTGAGAAAAAAAAGGTCAGTGCACGTCACCTTGTTAAATATCTCTCCATTTCTAACAAACACAAATACAATATTCAGACAGAATAATCTGTAACATAAAACTTACTGCAATACGAAGTAGTGTCCCCTTGACGGCCGCCCATCGGTCTTGCCTACGATCAATGACCAGGATGAAACCCACATCTGTTGAAGACAAGCTGAAAGACAAAATAAAGAAATATGTTAAGTACAATCCAAATAATCAGCGTGCCCACCTTCAAGTTTCAGGGGGGTGAGGAATCTAAGAGCAGAGTGAACGGTAAAGAGATCACATCAATTTTGCCATAACATCCATGAAGAAAAGAAACCTGGGGAGCCTATGTAAACAAAGGAGCCCAAAAAAGTCTTTGGTGACACAGATGGGAAGCCAAATGCCTTCTCACAGCTTGCTGCTTTGTTATTTTGCCTCTTATCTTCCTGGACAGCTGGTGCACCCCATAAAGTGAGATGCTGTGAAGCTCCTTTAAATTTCTTGGCAATCAGCCTTAAGCAATCACTTCTGTCCTGTAGACGCTTTCTTCTGCTATCCTGGAGTTCCACAACGGAAGAGGGCAACTGCATCTGCTTGTCACCAGCAGTCACTCCCACAATGACCTGAACACATGATGCACCTACAGCACAGGTGAATATAAGCCTCTCTGTATTGTCATTACCTTACAGGGAAAAATATCCCGTAAATCCTCCAATGGTTACATCCTCAGTTGGGTAACTGTATGGTAGCAGAATAAAAAATGCAAAACACAGTAGAAGAGGTAAATCCCAGCTTGCTGCTTTAAGAGAGAAAGAGCCAGACCACAACAGATTCCTGCATCTTCACTCCTTTCCCTGCATCTTTAAACTATCCTATGAGAAACCGGGAACTGCTGAGACGTGAGCCAATCAAAACTCGGTTGGAAAGTAATGGGCAGCTCTAGTAGCCTGACAGAGGGGTGTAATAGACATAAGGGGAGGAGCAAGCCCACTGTAAGCTATTAGTTGTTTAGAAATTCCTCTCCATGCGCTCCATCACTGTTACATTCACATTTCTAGTGGCAATCCTCCTTTATGTTTATTTGATTTCTTTTTGATCTTATATGTTCCCATTTTATCTTTCCACTGCGTATTTATCATTCTAACTCTAAGGTCTCAACTCGATTATTTGTGCAGACTCAGGGGCTTTAAAACACAAACTGCTTTACATTGCAGCTGCTGAGGACAAGGAGGAGGGGTGGAGCGAACAAAAGCTTTACCTCCAAGACATTTACAACAGCTGAGATGGGGGGGTGGGTTGCTGAACATGCAGTGCCAGAGGTTGAGAAGAAAAGAAAAACGAAATACCTCTCATAAACTGTATATATGCTAACTGGTATTTTTACACCATGTTAGGTCACCACGTTTATGTTCGGTTGTACTTTTAGTTCAGTTTATATTAGAAACTGTACCTTTGTATTTGACTGCCATATTTACTTTGCCATTTTTAAAATCAACCTTTTCTCACTGTTGACAAAGGTACAGAGCCGTGAATTTAATCCCCGGGATAATTCAGTAACTATGTAAAATATAATAATGTGATTCTGAATTGTTGCAGAGACTGACACATTGTAAATTTCCTCTACATCAGGCACAGAGGAGGGATCACAGCTGACACCAGGCAAGAACCAGTGTAGACCCAGGGCAGGCCTTCAGTCCCACATAGAGATAAATGAGCCAGACAACTATTCATGCTTGCTCTCAGCCTAGGGTCAACATGCATGTTTTTAGACTGTGGGATGAAGCTGGAGTGCCCATAGAGGACCCACACTGGCAACAAGAGAACATACTACATCATACATAAATATTCATAGAAATTGCAATTGGTTATGTCGCAGCTGCACATGCTTGAGTGTATTCACAATAATTGGATTTCTCAGGAGAAAGTGTGCAGAAGTACCTTGAGCTGTGTGTTGAGCTGTAAAAAAGCTATGTCTGATGGCAACATAGTGAAGAGGGAAATTTGCTGTATGAATGCAGATGCAGACTAAGCAACACACATTCTGCTGCACACTCTCTTCTTTTATGGTGCTGAGCAGAAAAAAAAGTGTATAGCTTCATGACAGTATGCATTGAATTTCTGACCAAACATCTAAATGTTTCCATTAGCAGACACAGTCAGGAAGATCCTTGTGTGCATCCTCTTCGAAGCCAAAAAATATTAAAATGTAAAGGTTGGCTAAGCTTTTAATGAATTATTCAACTCTATCAAATAATGTAATCAGATAAAAATCATATCAAACAGAAAACAATGACTTCACATAGATGGCAAAACTTCTAAGGGCAAAAGCAAAATTGTTTCACTGCAAGGTTTTGCACTACTGGTAGACCAAAAAAGGTGTCCTGAGCCACATCTATCTCTGCTCCTCACCAGCCACTTGCCTATGCACGAAAATCTGGAAAGTGTAAATACAGCTCAGAGTCAAGTAGCAGTGTTATCCACCATGGAAACTGATGGTCAATGTTAGTCCGGATTTGTTCCCTTTCTACTGGTTAATACTTATTTCTTCAGAGGTAATGTCAGATCCTGGTGGTCCTAATGTGAACATTTTTGTTCTGCTTTCAGGCATTTCACTTCAAAAAGACGTGCACAATGGTTGAATCAGAAAAGAAACTCCAGAGGACATTGTCGAAGGAAGAGGGGGAAAAAAAGACCAAAAAGGATGGAGTGAAAGATCACACAAGAGTCAGCATTGTCTTACTGGCTGGCAAGAGCTCACAGGCGAAGTAGGAAGTAAGATGGATGCCAAATTTATAAAGAAAATCTGAATAGGTTCCATAGTGCATCTTTAAGTTTGTTAATTCATACTTTTTAAAAGTTTGGTCACTCATTGTAGTGTTAGATTAATTTTGATCGCACAATCATTTATCTGCAAGCAAAAAATAAAAAGCAAGCAGTGGAAAATAACCTAAGCTTTAATGGTTAACATCTATCACTGATTACCTTTTTTTCCTTTATGTTTTTTGCAAATAGGTCAGACCCAGCTATGTGTAGGAGGAAAGCTTTTTTTAACTACTAATACTTAATCATGTACTATAGTAGTAGGCAACATGATAAAGTAATTAAATGTATCAATATAGTCACACCTTTGTCATGATTTTCTGTATATAAATATATAATATATAATGAATCGTTTAAAATAGTGTGTTTAACTGGGAAAACATGATTAAATGTCTATTTTACTTGAACGATTTCACGAGGTTGTTTCTTGCCAGAAACTACAGAAGAAAATTAGCCTATGATTAAATATGATATACTTACTAGACAGACTGATAAAATAATATTAATGAATTAAACAAAAACATACTTTAAGCCATAGAACATTCTTTCAAAAATGCTTGTGCTTATGCATGAGAGTGAGAAGACAATGAGAAAAAGAGGAATTAGTTCAGCAGTTAATGCTGATCCAAAGACATTGTATTTGTCGAAACAGAAGCTCTGAAAGGTCATGACATACAGATGTGGAACATCTGCTCCTGGACTTTATCTCTCTGTATTGGAGGGTGTCTGTCCCTCAGGTAGCTCCAGCCATCTGTTTGTGCAATTACATCTTGAGCTTCAACACATTTCACCCATATGGATGACCCTCCTGCAGAAAACTAACAGCGGTCTACAGACTTATTGTAGATGAATTTACATTATGAACAAAGAAAAACTTATATTGTTTCAGATATAAAATAGAGTAGCTACATTATGAATTTGAGTTTTTATAAAGGGAAAAGGGGGAAAAAATTAGAAAAAATAAACGCAAAGAAAACCACATTAACACAGCTAATTGCATTGTATACTGTGTGAGTAGATGATTCTGTGTAGATGTTTCTGTGAGTCCA
Organism: Craterocephalus amniculus; assembly: GCA_036024015.1. Lineage (NCBI taxonomy): Eukaryota > Metazoa > Chordata > Actinopteri > Atheriniformes > Atherinidae > Craterocephalus > Craterocephalus amniculus. The sequence goes on along the minus strand of JAVQJG010065311.1, from coordinate 32,835 downwards.
TCAAATACTTCCACTTTCACCATGCAAAGCTATGTTCAGCTGTCTGTATGCATTATTTAGCTTGAGTCAGTGGACTCACTGCAGTTTCTATTTTTGCACCTTTCGTCTGCATGACTAAAGGATACGACCAACAAAGTTAGAACAAAACCAGAGGATCTAAGTTAAAACAAAACTATAAATAAAAAGATACAAATTAACATGAAAAACTGAGAGATGATGGTGTTGTGGGCAGGCATTTGAAGGTAAAAAGGAAGGCATTTTACCTTTGCCGCTCCTCTTGTGTATGAGGCTGATCATGTCTACAAAAGATCTGCAGCAGACTGAACATGCTTGGCCATCTAATTCATATTTATTCACCCTGTTGCAATGTCACAGACAAAATAAAAATGAATAAACCTAGTAAATGCCTAGTAAATGAATAGAAAGTGTTGCTAAGTATCCACTGCCACCTACTGGTAGACTGAACGTACAAAGAGGAATTCAGTCTGCATTGAATGTTCTACTTCGTTATCACAGTTCATTCAGTTCATTCAACCAGCACATCTTTGGACATGACTGATTGTGGCTCTAGGAGTTTATCTGTTGACCCTCAAAATTCCAGTGAAACCGAAAAATCAACATGATAATGTTATTGGGAGTATTAAAAAAATTGAGACAGGAGTGCCAAAAATGAGATGTCACAAAGGAGGTGAAAGTGAAAACAGTCTCAAGTTAATGTGTGAGTGAGTTTCTGTGTGAGACGATCCATCCACAAGGGACTTTACCTCGGCACACTCGTCAGGTAGGTCAGCACGTTGTGGAACTCTCTGTCCGTGATCTCCCCAAATGCAGGGAACTCTGGGAACACAATGATTGGGCTGCCGTTATCTCCTCTACCTCCTAAAGAAAGAGAAAGAAGAACACTGAAACCTTTAAGCATCTTTAATGATGCAAAGAGACTGGAAATATCAGTGCTTGTCATGGCTTTCATGAGTTGTGTGTGAACCTTCAGATTATTAGTCTGTAAAAGAAAATGCATTTTGTTTGATTACAGATAGAATAAAGGAAGAGGACATTGCAGCCACATGGGGGCAGTGATGCTGGATGAGCAGGCATATCCAGAGTCATAAATAAGCTGAGAAGCCCATTCATTCATATTCATATAAACAAAAAACATGTTTACTGATTCATAAGAAATTAGTTTAACATTAGAAGTTTTCGCTCATGTGGTTTTTTTTCAGGATTGTGCTGAAATGCTTTGATTACTAACTGCGGCCAAAGACCGGCTTATTTAAACTATGTTCAATATTCAGCAGTGTATTGGGGTGTTAGGCGTCTTTTGTTTGCATTTTTTTATCCAACCCTCTTGGACCTGATTAAGAAATAGAAATGCAGACTAAATAACCCTTTTTTAATAACTGTACAATAATCACTTCTATTCTGTAACGGTAAATAAATACAGAATGCACTGATTATGAATAAACGTGAAAAAGTCAAAATGAAAGTAAAAAGAAAAACTAAAGTGAAACAGAGAGATGCTGCTGTGTTTGTACACAGTGGGGACTGTCAATGCCAACAATATCTCCTCTTACATGCAGACACACAAACCGACACACACACAATCTCCCTCCCTGTGTAGAACAGCTGCCCTGTCAGTGCATGTGCCTGGAATATCAATCTGTCTGGCTTTTCTTCTCATTGCTATAGCAACAGCAAGTGCACGGTCATGGTTTCAACGTCTGCATAGATCTTTGTTTGCAAAATGGTTTCCGACACTGCTGCAGGCACAAGGTCAGCACAGAGAGAGGGCAGCTTCTATATTACTGCAGAAATGGATCTAACAGCTGCAAGACACATAATGTTGATCAGACACTGGATGTGTGGAAACAGTTCAGAGAAACCGTTTGGCTAATAGTTGGGACATGCCAGCAGCTATTTGGAGCAATGTCTGAAAGGGAGTGAAGAGGAAAGGGATGAGTATGATATTTGAATAGCAAATGGTAACTGTCCAGAGAAAACAGATCAGATGAAAAATGCAAATATCAGGTGGAAGGGGGAATATATTAATAATACACACCAATGCAAGAACACACAGGTTGGGATAATATTTTTTTAAAAAGTCACCTGAAAGGAAGGCAAACCGCTTTCTGAGGTCAGGGATAATGTCAGCCGCACGGAGGGGACTGCTGTCCAGTTGCATGATCTCATCTGGAGAAAAAGGAAAAGCACAGATATTAGCCCCTTAGTTTAAGATGTAGGTCCACAAATAAAAATCCTGAATAAAATCCTGATATTTGCCTAGAAATACTTCATCGGCATGGTTTCAACTAAATTATTTCTGAAAATGTGAAGAGACAAACCATTTGTTTTTTTGTTTTTAAAAAAAAACCATTATTCATATCCTTAAGGGTTTGAAGTGCAAAGCAAAAGTTTAGCTTAGTTTAGTTTAGTTTTCTCAGTAATGAAATTATACTTTACTTTAAATTTCCTGGGAATAATGAGATGGAGCTTAAATAGTATGGACTGTCAAGTCGAGGAGCCATACTGCAGATGTTAGATGGCTCCATGTGCAACCTGTAGAACTGAAATTACACACTTGGTGGCATTTTTCTATAAAAAATCACATCACTGAGAAAGCTGGGGCCATTCCCAGCACTTACAGTTTTATAGATGAGGGTTTTATAAGCTGTTAATGGAAACAACTGATTGTATTTACTGCATGTGCTAATGTTACAGTTCTGTTCTTTTACAGTAGTTTCACAGAGTATAAATGCACTTTCATTATCAATCAAAATGTAATTCTAAAGCACTTTTTATACACAAGATATGCAACCCAAAGTGCTGTCCATGATTAAAACAAAACAGAAACAGCAAAGATTAAGAACAATAAGTCAGATCTGTTCATCTTCAGGTAAAATAGATTAATGCTAAATTAACAGGCTTTGTTAACAGCTTTAGACTCCTCCCATGCTGCCCCTTAAATGGATTGAAATAATCAGATTAAAAGTTTGTTCCCACAGTTGGTGATTTTCATTCTGTCAAAGACAAACTGGAGGTTGGGAACTCAGTATGCAAACCTCTTTATTTGTAATGTCTATTAACAGCAACATTGCGTAAGGGGGTGTAATGATGTTATGAAAGCATAGGTTAGCGGGCAAGTGGGCAAGTGAGGCATTTAAGGTACATATGATGTACAGATACAGACTCAACAAATAATGCATTTCTCGAGAAAAAAAATATACAAATAGAAATGTAAATTAAAAGAAAACTAAAAAACCAAAGGTTGTCATCTTTGTGAATGAGACGAACAGTTACTGATTAACCATTTAACCATCTTACTTTAATCAAACATTTGGTGGCGAATACTATAACACAATATGACAGTAAATATATGAAAATGACTGTAACAAATCTTATAAAAAATTTGTGGAAACACACCTGCCTGGGTCACCTCTATCAATTGGTTTGCAGATGTACTACCAAAAGGAAGTGTTTGTTATCACAGTAATGTCTCAAATGAGAATTATTTAATTATTTTTACGACATCACTGTTATTTAAACAAAAACAGATGTATTCTTTGTAGTAAATTATGTCTTAGTACATTAAGAAAAATGACAGATCAAACACTAAAAAAAAGAATTTATCTGTTTCTGTCAAAATCTTCCAAATGGATATCTGAAAATAGTTGCATATTTAATATACAAAAATGCTGCATCTCAAGACAAAATTTCAAGAAAATGTTGAAGCCTTTATCCTGTGTCTTAGTGAAGTTATATAAAGTTCACCCAAGTATCTGAAGCTGCAGGCTTGAAGAATCAACAAAATGAATCACCAGGAACCTAACAACTATCCACAATCTGTGTTATGGAACTATATTTAAGTGAAAAAGCTCCGTAAATATAAGGTAGAATGACATGATATCATGAAAAAGGAAAACCAGAAAGCTGCTGGATCACAAGAAGGGATTTTCCTGTGGCTTCAAATGACTTTTAGATTATTAGTGAAGATTCAAGTTGTGGTTTCATAGTCCTGATTTGCTTGCTTAACTTTCTTAAGGAAAAACATGCTTAGCTGCTGGATTCCAGCAGCATTCAATATGAAACTTTGTTCTTTTCACAGCTAAACGCCCTGTTATCCATCCTACCTTCGGAAGGTAAAATGCCTATTGGCTAATAAATCACTCAAGCTAAATTATAGCAAGCCTGATGTGTTTTTATTTATTTTGGCCTTTGTGTGATGAACCAGCCTTTTAGGACTTTGGAGTTTGAGTCTTCTAACTGGTGGCAGGAATCTTGGTATCATATCCTGATCTAATATTTGACCAGTGACTCAAAACAGTCATTACACACGTGTTAATATATAGCCATTTAACAGATACTTTTATCCGAAACAACTTACAACTGGATACACCAATGATCCCAACACTTGGGAGAAGGTCTTTTCTCCCAGATTAAGAAATTGTAGGCTATCCACTGATGTAACCTCTCTCCACTGACTTTCCGTGGCAGGACGAAGGAGTGCCCGGTTGGGCCCAAGGGGGCGGTGGGGATTGGTGTCATCCCTCCCGGGTGAAAGTCCTGCGCGCTGACCAGTCAGCTATAGGGATATCCCTGTGGTCAAGGAGCCAGACCACATGATCAATTGGAGGCATAGTGACAGGACCCTCACTGTGACATTTCCATTGACTAAAGACTAATTTCAATAGAAATAATGGCCATAATTAGTGTCACAAACAATAGATTCATGTGGTTAGGATGAAAATGCAGTACATCTATTTATCAGCTACAAACCAGTGTAAAAATGTGTCAAGGAGGATATACAACAAAGGAAACATATAGGGTGTGAAGAGCACTGTCATTTAAAAAAAAGGACCACCGACAAACTCCACCACTGGGCTTGTTGATATGTACAAAGACCTGCCAGCTGAAACTTGAACTCTATCTCCCGCACCTAAAAACGATTTAGAGGAATTTTGCACACAACCACATGTAAAGCCGAACTGAAATCCCAATAAAAATCTAAATGACACAATTACCATAGTCAAATAGCCCCTGGAGACTTTCAGGGTGGATTTCGTGCAATATTGACTCTAAAACATGCCTGGAATTTTTCCATGATGTTACTGGTCTCTAGAAAAAATTGTAGGTTTTTAATCTTAAAAAAATTGTACAAAAACCTGTAAGATTCTCTTCAACTTTACATAGAAAGGAAATGAAGAAACACAGACAAGCAGATAAACACATGGCATGATGCTAGAAACAATCCAGAAAAGTATCAGCCCAGTCTGGTCTTATATTCAGTTTATTACTAAATATTTCTACTTTCCTGTTTTTCATTGTGTATGAAAGTTGTTCCATCTTTTTATATAACACTTGTTTTACTTTAAACATATCTCTAACTTAAGCTTAAACAAATCTAAAAGGTCTTACTGTTGCTCTTTGTTTGCCAATGCCTTCTATTTATGTGCCACACACAGACACACTCACACACACCATCAAACTGCTTGCTGACTGGAATCATTACTGAAGCAAAACACTATTGGGGGTTTTGGCTGATTGGACAACAGTATCTACAGTATATGTGCCTGCTGTACACTCCATTACATGGAACTCTACATTTCTGTACACTTAGAAATTATTCTTGGTTTCCCAAACTGGACAATATAAGTAATTTTGCTTTCCAAACCCATGAAATAATTTCCCGCAAAACAACTTATAATGAAAAAAATCTACAGTAAAAATAACTAAATGTCAAACAAAAAAACAAGACCTTCATCACTTCCAAAATATCTAAAAAGGGTATTGAGCTGGAAGGTGGAACAATTGGCAGAAGCAGCTGAAAAATTAGTCCAAACACTTGGGATGTGGATTTAAGTTGAAAGCATCCAAAAATACTAATGAATTAAAATGCTACCTTACAGTCAGGAAGTACAAATAAATGTGATTCATCAAACAAAAACACACACTTAAGAATCCATACATATCCAAAAAAAGTCATCACACTTGTTCCTTACTAAGCAAACCATCTCACAAATCAGCTACACAATAAATAGTAAAACCTATAAAATATAAACGTTTAATCATATTCTAGTGCACACACACAAACAGGGGCGTTATATTCCTCACAAAGATTAAAAAGATCAAAAAAGTGTCAAAATTAAACTCAAATACTTGGATCCAAATGCTGCCAATAAACAACCTAAGTATCACATGACCAAAGCGAGTGGGAACCACCATTTCAAAACATCACAATCTTTATATATTAGATGCAAAACAAGCAAATGTTGTTCATAAAGTAGAACTACCGAGATGCAAAGATGAAGAACTGCATCAAAAGACAGTTTGACAAAGTCCTTATTAGACCCGAAATACATTCTTACCCATTATATAAAATAACAAGTTAATCTTGCAGCATGGTCCAGAGGCCTCACACATAGCGCCAGAGATACAGCATCTGTTAACAGAAGCAGGTGGTTTTTAAATCTACAGACAGCAGGAGCTCTCCTGGGTTGACACCTAGATTACACTAATCTATGTCTGCGTGCGCTCAAATCGCTTCAGTAAAATTGTATTCATTGCATTCAGACACAATTAAATTGACAATTGCAAACTTGAAATGAACAGGTTGCTAATATTATTACCTGAGGTGAGATTAAGTTGCATGGATCAGTTACCTTGTAAAAGAAGACGCAGATTGCTCTTAGAGTTACTGCATTTGTCCATTCACTCTAAATCAAAAGGCCATCGGAGACCGGATACACATTATTGATCATCCACTCTCACAGACAGTGTACGCCTATGCTGTCGGTTTGTGAAAAAACAAACAATTTTCACATAATCTGAGTTTAAAAAACGTTTAGCACCTTCAATTTTTCCAAGATCTACAGGAAGTAAAGATCTCTGCTTCTGTAAGTAATTTTAACTTTTCCAGTGGCCTGGTGATAAACAGGTACTGATCAATAACTCCTTCCTTCTCTCATCTCACAAAATAACCTTACACAGGAAATAAAAAAAACACTAGTGGAAGGGGCACAGATGAATAACATTATATTTAGCTCTTTGTTATTTAGTAAAGCAGCGTTGATGCTGATAAAGGCCAGCCTTGCCTGAGGCGTTTTGTCACAAAGCTGCAGCTGTCTCACCAACTGCAAAGTGCTTAAAGCCTCTCACATGCTTCTTATGTACTCAAGTTCACAAAGAGCCCTCCATCAGTTTCCTCTTTCTGACCAGGCTTTCCTTTACTCAGCCAGCCACACCCTGGACAGAGAAACTCCCACGCATATCACATCAAAACCCACCTTCCCCCATCCAGGTCAGAAAGAGGCTATTCTGTTACTGAAAAATCCCCTCCAATTTCAGTTTCAGCTCCTTTTCACCATCATTTTTATCCCGTTTCCCTAACCTGTGTAAAAATCCACTCACCACCCTACATCTTATACAACTGTGAAAGCCCCTCTCATGAGCTCAAATATCAGAAACTACTGTATGTATTTCAGTGAAACTACTCTGGTTTCTTTTCCACCCTCTTTCTCTGCATCTCCGCTCATCAACAAGTGCAAGTGATGTCATAATAATCTGATGAGAGAAAAGGGTGTATATTAAGCAAACAAAAACAATACATATCCTTACAGAAGGAAGACGAAAATATAAAGCTTTAGTGGAGGGCTCACTTTTTTTTTTTTTGGTATTCATTTTTGTTGAAAACATCTGTATTTCCTGTTTGAACAACATTAAACTATTTCTATTTAAACTAAATAATGTTTTTTTGTTTTACTTTATCACAGTTTTTGTCTCTTTGGTGACAAAGCAACTCCTACTACTGAGAAGAAGCAAACCCTGAACAGACAAAAATCCCCAACACATAAACACACTCGCATTCATACCACCTGCTGGTTGATGCGTTAATGTCCTTTGTGAGGCTTAACGATCAGGATTAGTGTCCACTCACGCTCACGTTTGTGGCCGACGAGTCAAACGTTATTGGGTCACAGTAACACACCTGGACCTTCTGCCACTACTGACACAGATTACTGAGGCTTGACCACCAGACTGAAATAAAGACATTTCCAGACTTTTGTGTTGTTTTAATCTAGCGGTTCCCCATTTCATGTAAGGACAGCAATTTTTTAAACCAACCTTTGACTTTAAGCTTTGGTTTTGTTCTTCAGGACAGCAGAGTCTTCAGCTTAAACAGATGCCCAAGATTAGTCTGATCAGTTCAGTATCTAAATAGAAATCAAATACAGTAACATTTTCTGCCCTGGTTCAGGTTTAGAGCAATCCAAAAAATGAGTTCAGACAATTGTGTTAAAATGAAGAAGACCTCCAAACTTCTTTTTTGCTATTAAGTATTACTTCCTTTTATAATGTTGTCACCAGTGAGAAACAGATTTTGTGAGGATAGAGTCGCCCTGTCCTTTGACCATAAGCCTAATCAGTTCATCCCTTTGTTTTTAATGGGGGCCGTTTGTTGAATACGAACATTTCCTTAAGGTGTAACTGAGATATTGTAAAATGAATTGTATGTACATTTGGAAGGACTGATGGAGGGACAATCAGAGGACATTATGTCATACAAATAAAAACATAAAAAAACATATTAACGTTTAAATAATGGAACCAACCAATTTGGGGTTAAAGGGGCAAGGATCAGAAAGGTTAGGGGAGTGCAGCAATAAGGGGTTTAAGGTCATAGCCATGTAGGTGGATGAGAAACAGAGATTACCGTTAACCCCATGTCATCATCTTCCACCATTTGGTAGAGCAAATATTTCAGTTTTAATCATGATTCTTAAAGAATGGATTAAATAAACCTGCTTGAACCATCTCTACCATGTGGTTTGGATATGTTTTACCAAAAGAAAGTGTTTATCCTGTTGCTGTTTCACTATAATTACTTTATTATTAACGTTTACCTCAGCTATTAAGTAAAAAACATTTATTTGTATCTTTCTTGTTCAAAAGAAAAGATAAAATCCAAAGAAACATTCCTCTCTTGCTTTTTCCTTAGTGTGAAAGTTAAAATGTTTAAGTAAACTGTTGAGAAGTGATGAGTATGTTCATGCAATATGAAGGAAGCCAAGGGGTGAGAGGGCTCAGATGACGGGTCAAAAAGGTAATATCCTGGGTAATGGTGATGATTAAAGCTTGGGCTGATTACAGAGTAAACAAACAATTAAGGAGGCACCCATAACGGAACTGAAGAGATGGAAGAAATCTCTTCAACCCTTTTTTAAAAAAACAATAAAAAAACAAAACAACAAATGTGATAAAATGGCAAATATAATAAAACACCAAAACACTTCAGTCTCTTATGGAAAACTGGAAAGTTTGGATTCCAGAACACTGAACAGAAATTATTTTTAGCAATAGAGGAATTAAATGCACAAAGGAGTGAAAAATGGATCTGTCACGTACCACAGAGCCAATGGCAGCGGCGTGTAAATCTGTAGTAACTCTCCGCCTCCTCAAGAGATATCCGAACATGACCCCAACTCTGCTCCCCTGGACCCAAACAGTCACCCAGTTCTTCCATCTTTTCCTCTTCGATCTTACTTTGATCATCCATCTCTACTCCCCTCTCTTTAGTCCTTCCATTCTCCACTGATATTGAATCCACCGCTACATCATCTTCCTCAGTATGGCTCCCTTCATCTTCTCCTGAAGTCTCCCCTCTTTGTAGCTTACTAGTAAGCAGAAAGTCAGAGTCTCCTGTAACAAAGAAGCAGGAGAACTCCTCTCTATCTGAGTGTCCATCTGAACCTACAATCATCCGCTCTGCTGGAGACGGATCTGAGTTTGTCTGCATGCTAAAACCAACATTTAGCTCAAACTCATCATCCTCCCTCATGTAGAACTCTGAGTCTGCCATCTCCTCTCCTCCCATCCTTCTGTTCCAGTCTTGTTTAGTCCTGTCATACAACATTTGTTCCAGCTGTACAGAAAGGTATCGCATTGACTACTTCCCTCTCATTCAGACTCCACCTTCCTCTAAACGTTGCATCCAGCCTCTAACCTGCTGCCGGGCTGCAGGTGCTCCACTGCCTGCAGATATCAGTCAGTAACTGAGAGCACTTCCTATTCCAAACTCAGGTTACCTCCCCTGTATACAAAAGCAACAGTGTACTGCTGGACCCCACCTTCCCTCCTCATCCAACTATTTTTACCTGTCCCCTAAAAGGGACGATGCATCAAACCTGCTCATATGGGATTCTTTACGCCTAGTGAGGAACAGGAAAAAGAAAAGGTCAGGCAAGATATGTTTAGCAAAACATAGCAGTAAGTTACAGATAGGGCGGCTTCCAGTGCTAATTTACCTAAGCCAACAAAAGTTGGGATCCCTTTCTGCTTTATCTCAGGAGATGTGCATCAGAAGTACAAAGCCTCCATTCTGACCAGTCCATTCAAACACTGCCTGCATCCCTATTTAACCAGTGGACATCAATTTGAAAGCCTCTATTCTTGTTTACTCCACTGAACAGACCCTGTTCTCACTAACTTAGTGAAAGACTCAATTCTAATGAGACCTCTCAAAGAAAGACACTGTTCCTTGACAGAATACATCAATTTAGATTCAATTGCCATGAGTTCTGGAAAAGATTTATTTCAGTTATTTAAAAGACACCATTATGTGTCTCCTTATCCAGCAAAGAACTAGAGTGTTGCAGAAAGGTTTGGTCAAAATGTATTTGGGCATAGTTTGTGAGTATGGGTGCCCAAGCTTACATTTGTGAGTTTAGTCATTTGCAAAATATAACAAAGTGTTTGCTGTTTCACTAAGGGCATGCATGAAGTTATCCGTGTAATAATTCTTGAGAGATAAAAGCTAAAGCCTTTTGACTGAGGAGGTACAAAACTTAAAATAGGAGAGTCAACCAAAGAAGAAGAACGATTTAAAACAAGCATCACACCAGGGAAGGAAGCACTCTACTATATTTCGGTATATTAACAGTTATAAAAGCTATCAAATTACAGTGTTGAAATTCGAGTAATTTTCTAGGAGAGTGAACAACAAAAGCTAAAAGTCCTGCAAGGACAGATTGTTATACATCAAAGTAATATTGTACAATTAGTTTGTGTTGTCAGGTCCAAAAGTCCTGTGTGAAAGTGTAATGAAGAATTGTCGGTTCATCAGTGAGGCGATGCTTTAGCACATTTAATGTTTGCTTCTTTGCATCTACATTTGCTTTAAAACATGGCTCATTCCTGGAATCATCAAACAGAAAGAGGAAAACACTTTGGTTCTCTGTTGTCTTTGATAAATGCTGAAGTGGTTAAAGCCCCACTTTTGTTTGGGATGGTCCAGGTTAGTGGAAGATTGTCGTTTGCCTCGCTGAGTACAGCTGCAGGTTTAACAATGTCAAAGAGGTGTATTTGACTAAACTGCTGCATTTTTATTAATTAATATGTCTTTATTGCATCAATTTATCCATTTTTATCCTATATGTAATTTCTTAAAACATGTAATTATATTGCATGTTTGCATTAAGTGGAGATTTAAAAAAAAAAGAGGAACATCTTGCATTAATTAATAGAGCGCTCCTTAACTAATGAGGTCAGTTGGCAAAACACTCAACCCCACATAACTCAGAAGTCTTTGGGTATGTGTGTGTGAAAGAATACAAAAGGACTGCTTGGATACAACAACACACCAAATAAATGAATTTTTGTGACTGAGGAGCACATTGTAGATCTTAACCAAGGTCAGAAGCTGCTTTACAAATATAGACAACTCAGCTGAATTACTGAGCACTAAAATATAATAAATCCAACAAAAATCTGGAAACAGTTCAATCCATGTCTATGATTCTTCTCGTGTAAGATTTGGTGTAAAGTATCAAAATTCTTCTGATACACTGTCAGAGTGATCTGCCTCTTGAATTCTCCTCATGGCTAATGACTTCGCCAGAGCTGGATGGAAAAGAAAACTTTCCTTGGGAAACATGCAATTTCAGCACCTAACAAAGTAGATGAGAATCACATCCTGTATGCAGAGTCTTTGCATGGCGAAAGGCAGTAACGTATATATGCTGACAGAGATAAAATCCATAAATGCAAAGGATAGCTGGAGCTTTTCAGTTATATGCTCATTGCAGGATAAAACAAACACATATATGAAAAGAATATTTGTGAAAGATGAGAAACAAAGAGGTGAGGATTTCAGAAAAATGCTAAATTTGAACATATAAGCTGGGGGAAAATGCTTCTTAAATCTAAAAAGACATTCTCAGACATAAAAAAGAACATAAGACTTGAAAAAAAAAGACCATCCACAAGTCCCCTGACTCACGTGGCTGAAGTGGAACCATTGGTATTCCTTTATCCAATTCAGGTACACTCTTCTTGGTTTTCCTTACCATTCTTTCCCACTACGTGCCAGCAGTCCTTTTAAAAAGAGCAGCGCTTCAAGGAGGGAACAATCTCACTACAGCCTCAAACTAAAAATCCTTGCATCTTAAATCAGCAGCTCCCGTCCCTTTTGCACCAGCTCGTCTGCTGGAAAGGTTCTACATGCTGCATTTGCTGAGGAATCCGTTGATGCAGTGGAAAAATGTCCATGCAGCTGCAGAGGTCTGTAACTTGGGAACCCAAGAGGCTGTTTAAGCTTCACAGGCACACACACTCTCACACACAAAATGTTATACACACAGAGACCCTTACAGCCCAACGGGGAACAAGGGCAGCCCACAGGAAACCCTGTGTGAGGCTCTGGGCATGATGCCCTGCAGAACTCTGGCAAGAGTTTTGATCAGGAATATATTAAGCATAAATACACACACATATATGTCTGCACATGAACACAGATCATGTGCGACTTTCTACTGCATGAAAAGCAAATGTTCATGTGCTTACCATCCCAGCCCCTCCAGGAATTCTTGCGGCTGGCGGGGTTGAAAGGGAAGGGAGAGCCCAGTCCAGTGATGTCAAAGTTCTGGATGAGATGACTGAGGCGGTTCATGAACCGGTAGGACACCTCTCCGCCCTCCCGCAAAAACTCATGCAGAGACATGAGAGCCGGCTGCTGGTGTCACACGCTAAAAAACAAACTGTCATGCAGAGAGACCCCTGGTTGCACTGCTGAACACTTCAACACAATCCAAAACGCAGCTCCCAAACACATACATGTGAAGGATCCTTCTGTGTCATTTCCTTGTCACTCAGGACCCAAATGACTCGCTCCTGCATCCTGTGGTGAAATCTCTGCAGTGAACACAATCAAGACAAGTCCGGTGTCCTCTGCAGTCCCACATTGGGGACTGAGGCAAATAGCACAGTGCAAAACAGGAGAGTAGCACAAAAAGCTGAGTCACTGTCTCTACAACCTCCACAACAAACACGGCTCGCTGTAGAGGTGAGAATGGGCTCAGCTCTGCTCACACATTCTCACTCAGATGAAGACACACATATCTTGTCACAAGTGTAACTACTGACAGTTAAGAGAGGTGAAGCTTTCCTCCGAATGAGACGGGAGGAGGGTGGAGTGCAGCAGAGGCAGAGGGCAGCCGGTGGAAGACAAATCCCCTTCTGCTACTCGGGCTAATTATACTCTTCCACTCCTTAACTAATCTGCCTTTTCCTTCCCTCTGTGAACTTCTCCGTCCTGCAATTCATTGAAGTGCTGGTGAAAATGCAAAAAGTTGGAAAACATTTGAAAAGTTAGCTGCAAAATAGTTACAAAAAAACTGCAAAGCTAAATCTGTATCCAGTGTACACAGCTTGCAGTGTCATTATGTCTCCGGTTACTGAGGCAGAAGAGTAAACCAAACAAGTCCTCTCTGATGGAAGAGAGGGGTTAAGTCTCTAGCAAGCTTTTTAGTTTGTGAGTTTTCTATGAGTGTTCAGCTGTGTTGTTAAAGCTGGCAAGCAAAAGGAGTTTATAGGCTTAGCATAGTGTTGGGAGAGGAGCTGCACTGACATACTGATGAGGCAACTGCAGGGATGAGACACAACAGCAGCTCACCATTCAGTGACACTGCCCCCTCCTGTACCCCACCATGCATGTGTGGAAGAACAAAAGCATGTAAATAAAAGTTCATGTAACTTTCCCTTCATTTACCTCCATGACAGAAGGGTCTGAAATCTACTGAGGCCAACAAAGCTAAATAAAAACATGTAAGGTTTGTAATAACTTCGGACTTGGTAAGGTGAGAAAGTTGTAAATAAAACAGACTCATTCTACCAAGTGTAATGTCTGTGTATTGAGAAATTGGTGTAATTGTTGGGTCAAAGTTGGAATTTTGATGCTCCTTTTTAAAACATCTGAGTCCAACAAGATAATTGATTCCTTGGATCATACCAAGATCAAAGCATTGACTAATCTAAATAATCCTCATTGGATTTCATACTGAATTTAACCTAAAAAATAATAAAACTTGACTTGACTCAGGATATTCTCCTTTAACTGCATTAAAAGGTAAGGCAAGGCAAGGCAAGTTTATTTATATAGCGCTTTTCAGGTCCAAGACAATTCAAAAGACATTTTGAAGACATTAAAAGACAATGTTGGGTTTAAATGAACTGCATTTTGCCTTAAAAACTGTTAATGTTTGCATTAAAGATGCTGATGGTCTGGTATATTCTGTGTAGGCTCAGAGGGCCATACATGTCAGTGTGTCATGTCAGTTTTCTATTTGGAGCAATATTAGATTAAGAAGTTTTTCAGCTATCACCAAACTTGGTAGATAAGCTCTTTCAGACCAAGCCTAACAAAATCTAATCTACATTTTGAACTTTGTCTTTTACAACTCATCAAAAGTTGTAATTAACCTCTCGAAGAAATGTGAGATTTTACAAAAGTACTGCGAACACCATCCTTAATATAAATGCAGCAAGCAAAAACAAACCACATGGCTGTATAAAACTGTTGGGAATCCTCACTGCTGCATGCATCTATATTGTACGCAAGTCTTAAATAAAGGCCAAACATTCTGGTCGTAAGTCTGGGAACAGGAAAAGTTTTTAAACCAAAGTTATTGGGATGAATCTTGAGTGGATCAACTGTCAGTATGTAACACATTAAGTAGTTATTAATGTATCAGTACATACACAGATGATCAAAATTAAATTAAAACAAATTGAAGTAAATTCTGCAGACAGTTTTAACCATCTAACGTTAAATTAAATACAATGGACACTGGTAAATGCAAAAAAATTAATAATGGTTTGTTACTGCAGCACTTCTGTGTTTGTCTTTTTGGCCATGACTGAAGACTAACAGCAGCCTGCTGGATCCATCTGGCTGTCCACCTGCTCTTCCTTTAGGGAAGAAAAACAGCTTGTTTGACATCCAACAAAAGAACAACTTGGTAGTCACATTACACCCAACATGTTGTTAAACCCCAACACCCCAACATTCAAATCTGATCTCTAAATGTCGCATGAGTTAGGCTTTCTGCACAATCGAGAGAGGACAATCTGATCAACACCAAAATACTAAGATTAAGCAGCACCCATTTACCACTGAGACAGCCGGGCTACTTAAAGTTTATCTCAAATGCTTCAATAAATCTCTGCCCCCTCCTGTCTCACGTAAACTGCAAACATAAACAAGACAGTTTCACATGCAAGCAGAGCTGTAAACACATACTACCCGTATGAGCTGGAAAAAGAGGCTGGGGAAAACCCCCCATAAGCACAATGTGCCCCATTTACAACATAATAAAAAAAACAGCCCCCCCAAGTACGACTGGTTGCAGACGAAAACATTCCTTCTGGAAAAGCTGAGACCTGTGACTCACTGAACTGGATGTGTTCCTTTACATCAACTGGAAGTAGGTCAAATGCCCACTTAGAGGGGAAAAAAGATAAAAGAAAAGCTGTCTAAGACAAAGCCAGCCAGTAGCATTGGCATATTCATCTCTCATCAAACCCAACTGCAGGTTTTCAATTTTGTGATGAGTTATTTCAGCTTACAAATTAAATGGCTATCAGAGGCTACAAAGTATGGCAATCTGGAGAATCCATAAAAAATGGAACGATCAGATAATTTGCCATCATATTCTTAAGAAACACTGGCAGGATAAAGGCCAGTTACATTTGTAATCTTCTGATAAGAGCCATGTTAAAGAATTAAATATCTAGCAATCTGACTTTCTACTGTGGGGGCAACAATAAACTAAAAAGACGGATTGGATCACTGCATCTGAAAATAGTTTGAAAAAAATGGTGTAAAATTACAATCATCCGTCGGTTGGGATGCAATCTAATCCCCTTATTTGTCTCATGTATCAATCCACTCAGCCAAAAAACACGAGCTGAAACAGAGATGATAGCGTGTTGATATTGTAATTTCTCTGGGGAACTACAATAAAACCACTATTTCTGTGTTTTGTATTTCATGATACTTCCTTTGAGAGTCATTGTCCAGATCAGAGAAAGCAAATTCATTTTTATCCTGAGATGACTGAATCTCTTCCTCACTCTCCCTTCCTCTCTGCTGTCTTCTCCAATCAGTGTTATTGAACTCTCTCCTAAGCCGATTACTGCTCTCATCCTCCTGCTGCAGCACATTCCCGTCACCTTTCTTTATAAACAACCACCAGTTACAGAACTACTGTAAAACTGTGCTGCTCACCTAATGTTAATAAATGTAAAAATTTCATATTTTTCATTTCAGTATGGATAAATCATGCAACTCCAAATTCAATGTCTGAATCTAAATTTCTGCATTTTCATTCTGCTTGCTAAGGCACAGCTATTCCCCTCCTTTCTGGAGTCCACCCACTCTCTACCGCCATGCTTTCACCATCTCTGGTGCTGAGAAGGAAGGGATGCAACAAGAGCAAGAAATGCTGTATTTATCACAACAGCAAGAAATCACACACACACACACACACACACACAAGGCATACTCCACACAGCGCATTCAAGCTTCAGTCTTACACCTACACACACAGGATCAAAACTGATGCTGACTAATATATTTTTCTAAATCTGAAATTAAAGACATCAAGACATGGAACAAACCATTGTCCCACCACCTGCATGTACATTAGTGCCTGCTCTCTGGCAGTGAGTGGATTAAGAGAGATCTGTAAACGGATCAAAACAGAAGAGAGGCAACATCAGAAATCATATTAGGTTTATCAGTCTGGCAAATGAGAAGCATCTGTCCTACAATCAGTGGCAATACATCAAAAGATGCAGAAACATAAAGAAAGCACAGTGGGAAAGGATTCAAACAAACCAAAATAGCTGAACTATGAAATCCTAATGAATATGCACAACTAGAAAGAGTGCAGAACTGCATACACTTGACATTAAAACCTACTGAATAAGTGAGGTGACAAGATCATGTTATATAATAATCCCAATATTAAAGAGACCGCAAATAAAACATCCATCAACATATCCCACTTCTGCCTCCAGCTTTCTTCTTAAATACACTCCAAATTACTGGAGTTGATTTGGGTGGAGGACTGAAAAAAAACAAAACGGAGGCAGTGAGGTAGCGTATCATAATACGAATCATTCTATTTGCAGCTTCTATTTCTGAGTATTTTAGTGATTGGTGTTCAGATTACCTATGGATAATTTAACAGAATTAAGTAAAAAGCTTTAAATGCTTTAAAGCTTTAAACTGTTCAATCTGATCATGTTAAAAACACACTGAATTCTTCTAAACGACAACATGTCAAATATTCTCAGAGAATCGAGTCATTGAATCAGATCACATTTCTTCATGGAAAGAGTAAAATGTATATTGTGTATGTTGAACAAACACCTTCCCAGCCTGAGGCCGGGACGTCACTGACAACAATCCATTCCACCCAGTATGACTTCAAGTTGCTTTTTAGCTTTCAATATATGGTGATCAAGTGTTTTCTCCACACCTCTCATTTACTTTACATATCCACCTGTACAAGAAGGCATCCGCCAACATTCACATTAAAGCAAACATGTCAAAAAACGTATCAATAAAGATGATAAACAGGCAATATGGTTGGTTTTGACAGCTGTTGTCACCCACCTATGCTTTGGGTGACAGTCCTCAGTCTCTCCAACAGCTCCCCAAGGGCCATTTCTTCTGTCTTCATCCACAAAATCATCCTCCAGAGGGACAGCGGAAGACCAGCTGCCCAACTGAAATACCCTTTCTTTGGAAGAAGAGACAGCTTGCCTGCCTTTTGCACAGTGCTTCAGAGTGAACGATGGTGAAGATGATGGGAGAGGGAGAGTCTGCGATGACAAGCCCAGCCAAGCAAAAGGAGAGAAGGGGATGCAGCAGGGTTGGCTGCTGTGCAAATTCTGTGAGGGAGGAGAGAGATTTAAGACATCAGGGGTGCATGCACCTTGATAAAATGAAAAATGAACGCTGCCAAGGATGGAGAGGATGGTGCAGAGAGAGAGACGGATGATGGAATGATGTTAAAGCTGCTGTGACAGCCCCAGCAGCAACGCTGATACGTCGACAGAGAGACAGAGCAGGGGATGGTGGCGATAGAGATGAGGAGGAGCTGGACCAAAAGGCAGCCTCCTTCACACATGCATGCTTCAGCGTCAGCACACATGATGGTGCAAACCTGTGCAGATCTGACAGATGGGGGAGGAGGGAAGTGAAGGTCAGCGTTGGAGTTTCACACAAAGCTGAGCCAACAGTGACATCCAGTGGGAGGGGAGAAGCATTACAGCTACGTCATGATTCCTGTTAACATGGGTGCTGCTGGTCATGCACCAGCGATTATGCTGCATTGCCACCATCATGTGATGACAAATGGTTATGACAAAAATAAGCCAGGTAGTCTTCAAGAGGGTAAAATAGTTTATGACAATGTGTTAGAAGTTGATGCGCTTTAGGTAAACATTTTTTTTGTTTGCAGGAAAATGTTTAACTGAACCTAACATGAACATATCCTCACAGAAAAACCACAAAAACCAGCAAATCCTTAATTATAACACTGACAGATGCAAAATGGCAACTAAATAGAGATTTTGTTGCAAACAGTTGCAAACTTGTATGCAAGAAGCACATTTTATACTTAATTGGTTTATTAATAGGTTGATTATTTCTCTGCATTTAACCCATCCTAATTACAATGAGAGCAATTGGCTGCCATTTTAAGGCACCTTGCTCAGAGGCCAATAGTGATACATCTTTAGGTTTAAATTCATTTCAGAATACTTCAAATTTAAAGGTAAATCAAAAAAGAACAAATCATCCAACAAGTTGCAAACATAACCTAGCAAGTACTTTTTAAAGGTTTAATAGATAAATTTAAAGAGTGAATGAGACAACCTGTAAGCCTGGGCATGGCTGGCAAGTATACTCAACATATAGCAAAATGTCTTGTCCACATTTTTTGGCTTTCTTGGGATTATGTTTTCCTTTCACTAAAAAGAAGAAGAAGAAGAAGAAAAAAAAACAAGAGTCCAAATCAAACTGGATTCTGCTGGTTAATATGCATGAAGTGCATGCATGAAGTGCAAGTGATTAAAACCCACTAACAACAAAGCTGATTCTTGTGTGTTTCTCATGGATACACTAGGAATCATGTCTTCCCCACTTATCCTAATTAAATTTATGTAAACATAGATGGCTCATACAGTGACTCTCGGTGGACCAAAACAATGGCTGGATAACCGGTGGACACAGAAACTTTGAGTAAGTAAAGCTAAGCTTTACTTAGCTGAGAGAAAAAAACTATTTGACTGTGTCCAACTCAAGGTAGGTTTGAATATGACCTCCTAAACCTGTAGTCAGTTTCTGGGAGATACTCGCTTGTTCAGGAAAACATATGCAGCATACAGTAAGGCCATTTACACCAGTTAAGGAAACACCAAAGGTAAATGAAAAGTGTTAAGAGAAATTTGAAAGGATTTAGGAAACATCAACAGCATTTAATTGAGAATTCAACCCTATCAACAAACAAGCTGTGATGCCAGAAATTCAACTGCCATTTTGTGTTAAGATGCTATTTACTGTTCAACAGTGTCAGCTTTATCCCTACAGGCTCAGGCTGCACTCAGTTTAATTTGCCTTAGTTTGCCTCAGTTTAATTTAGTCTCTGGCTGTCAGAACATAAAGAATATGATGCATCAAGTGTTACACATTTGCAAGATGTTAAGTGGATTCAAAAGCAGCTAATGAAAACAGCACAAGCAATAATCACATAATACAGGTCAGCATCAAGCCAGCATTCATGAAAGAATCCAGGATTTGCCTCTGATCTCTGTGCTGGTACGGCTGACATCTGCACGAGCACTCTTCACTCTTTATTCTGCCTGCTGACACACTCACCGTGATGTGCTGAGTTTATTTACCAATAGCTACTTTCTACTTTTTGTGTGTGTCTGGTTCTTTGGTTCAGATAAAATGTTTTTTCAGCTTGTTCATCTATTATTGGTCTTCCTGCAGGGCCAAAGGACGTTCCTTGTGTTTTTTAAACAGCTTGTCTAGTGGCTATGGTTGAGGGGCCACTGTTTCCCATCTGGAGTATCTTTGTGTCACATATTTTGTCGCTGGCATTTTCAGAGCAACTTAAAAGGGGCTAGTAGCTTTTTTTCTGGTTAAACTAGCATTGCATTGACAATAAGCCAGAGACAAATATTAATCTTACATTGTTAGTGTTACTCACATTTGACTAAAGGCAAATAATCAAAGAACAGCAATGCCCGAGAACTTTAGGCCAAGCGTACACCAGTTAGTGCCAATTAATAGACCATTTATTGGACCACAGCCATTGTGTTATTGCGCACAGCTTGAGCAGGTGTGTTGCTGCACAGGCTAACAGGTAAAAATCTCTAGCTTTTATTTATTACACAGAGAACAACACAAAAGGTTTTCACTCTCTTTATTACAAGCAGAACGACGGTACAGTGCTTATGCCCTCATTTGCTACAGACAGGCTGGCAAAAACTCAACATGTGAACTTTTAAAATCTTTATCCAAAAAGAAAAAAAAATTAAGTTCTCAAATTCTGTTTAGTAATACAAACAGTGCCATACTAAAGGTATGATATGAAGCGTGCTTCTCAGAGCACAGCAGTCCACATCTCAGACCTTTGCCAAGCTCAGGAGTGACAGGATGAGCACCTGCTGTTGTGCTGATGGACTTAGAAAAAAGCTGTTTGACATTCTGATCAGCAATAGAAGGCTGGTGTGATAAACCCATTGAGACCAAGGCTGACACCTACACACAGTTCATTCCTAGTCAAGTTATTTGGTCACTTTTTTTTTTCAAATTGTCACCCACTACATTCTTTGTATAAAAATAACTTGTGAGGAACAGTTAACTATAAACTCCAGTTGCCAGACAATAAACCTTGTTTTCAGGGTAAAACCGATCTGTTGTAAAACAAAGTGCAGTGTGTAGGACTATAGGTTAATCTAACGAATCATATATTTTACATTTTACTCTCATTTTGGTTACAAACTTGAACACATTCTAACAGAGTTAAAATATAATCTTCTCTCTGAGATACAAAAGTAGCAAAAAAATATTCACAATGGACAACAGAAGAATGACAAAAATGAAAGGGTGATAATTTGAGGACTTGTACTACAAAAATGTGTTTAAAAGAAAAGCCATAAAGAAATCCCCATCAAATCACAGAAACTAATTTTAATGGCCTTATTGTTGTAGAACTAGTGTATGACAGGTAAAACATGTCTGGATACAATATGGCAACAGCACAGTGAGGTGGGACTCTGCTATACGAGCACCAAGGACTCTCTAAAACAATTCAGGTCAGGATGTTCAGCCCCCATGTCCCAACACTTGTGGAGGCTTTGAGTGAAAAAACCGAGGGACAAATCTTCACATCCCTTTGAAACAAAGAAATTACCTGCACCACTGTAGAAAAATACTGAACGCCTGTTATTAAATCTATACAAGTTGGCAGATGGTGATGTGTATGAAAATAAACTGTATAAAGATACAAAAATGCTTCAGAATCTCACATTCAAGACTTCCAGAGCCAGTCACTTGCTACGTAACCAGACAGATATGCTTTGGAAAAAAACAAGGACTTCAGAAATGCTGTTAGAAATGCAGAAGAGAGGTTCATCCATGATGAGCTACAATCATTAGCTGGAGGACATGATGGACAAATCAGTTCAACATTCGCATTGATTTGATTGTGACGTCGCCGATTCAAGTCTCCCTCCTACTTATCACAAGCCATATCCACACATCCATAACATCCCCTCTTACTACAATATAAAGCAAAAAAACAAAAACACAACCCTTTAAATTACATCCATACATAAACAGTGACTGACATCAATAATTTTAGAATATTGGAAAACCTCATGACTGAATTCAACACAGAGACAACCCCTTATAATAAATACATGACATAAGCATTCGGACATTAACGTCTGCATAACACGTAGCATGGCAGCAAATACACAAGCACATTGCAACAGTGAGTCGTTAAAGACGTCCATAAATGATCAGTCCCAGCCTGTTACCCTACTTGGCCACATGGTGGTAGGAGAGGGCACACTTTGCTCACTGTTCAGGATTAAAGAAAAAGTGCCTTGATATATTTTGCGATGAATGATGTCGGGGACAAAAGAGGATAAAGAACAGATCAGCATGCAGAGAGAGATCCAACATGCGACACCGACAGATAAGAGAAACAAAGCTTGACACCACTGTGAGGGTAAAAGAGTACAAAGGGGGACAATAGACACACTGTACCAGACATGTATGCCCTCTGCACCTCCTTGTAATCTCACAAAAAGGTTTAAATTGACCTACTGAAAATAGTATATATGAATTAAGGCAGGGTGGCTAAAGTACTGCACTTCCCTCATGAGTCTGTCCTCATCTCCCCCTTTCAGCTGATGAGTATGAGTGTAAGGCTTTAAAACATACCAATTCTGCTATATTATTTCCTCTTTGTCTTTCTTTTTAAATATACCTTTCTCCTTTGGCTCCTAGTCTGCTGCTGTGTACCTGTAAGGCAAAAGTGTGTCACATACAAACATACGATAACAGGCAAATTCATGCGTACTCGCACATGCACACGCACGCATACCTAAAGGGCTAAGCTTGACGGCTACCCCCCTTTCTTGGCTCGACCACATAGTGTACATAAATGTTTTTTTTTGGACGAACATTTACAAACGAGCAAAAAGGACGTGGGAGTGGAGGAACAGGCAAAAAAACGTGTGAAATGTGTACAAAATGGACTTCCCAAACAAGACGGGTCCATCGTGTAATAACACATAGTTCCCCTTTAGTTCTCAGACTGTTCTGAAGCGCTTGAGCGGGAACTTTGACATGACTAAGACAGGGGCTACACTCAAACAGAAAAGTATGAGAACGAGGAGTCGGGGCAATCTAGAAAAGGTTGTCCACTCGGGAGTAGCCCAGAAATGCACGTGGTGAACTAAGCATGGAGAGTCCATGCTTTCTGATGAGTGTGAACATGTTCGTTTTGTCAATGCAATGCAAATCCTGTTCACACATACTGGGATCTGTGTGTGTGTTTTAGATCATGATATGCACATAATCATAGTTTCAGAGATCGTGTTCGTTTTCACACAGAGGTCTCTGGTCCAGGAGCGTAGTAAGCAAATCCTGCCCCTGAGAGACGAAGCATGTAGGGGCTGAGGGAGCACAAGTCTGCCCCTCCCCCCTCTGTCAAGTGGGCCATAAGTTTGTGGGGAAGGGGACCAGACCTGCAGAGGGACAGCGTTTCCGCAGCCCCAAGGTGGAGGCGGGAAGAGTCTGTACTTGTGCCTTTGTAGGACCGACGGAAGGATAACGGAGACAACTCAGCCACGCTACCCGGCAACAGCTTCTCATGATCCTGCAGAGGAACAGGGAGAGCGCTGTCATAGGGAAATTCAAGATAAAAAGACTAAGGATAAAAAAAACTAAACAAAAAAAAAACAAAACACAAGCACACACAACACAAAGTCAAAGTTGTGAATCTTAACACATGAGGGAGGATGCATAGAGTCAAATGTTTGGGTTATTTTCTGAAAGTTTAATTATTTAAATTCTTTTCATTTTTGAGTTGAGTTTTAAAGATATCTAATAAGTGTTCATGAATTTACTGAATGAGCCATTATCTACAGATGCTGCCACTTTTAACTGCCTCTCCCAGTCAGTCAGAAGCCCGAAGTTTCCAGTTAATCTCAGCTGAGCATCAGCTGCGTTCAGCCGGCAGAGAATGGCCCACGCTCGGGCTAATCAGCCCCTGTAACTGACTGTATCTGTGTGAATGCTATAAAGACAGTCAAAACAGTAACAAGATACCCTCTGAAAATGCCCATGCTGATTTACAGCTGTATTAGACCAAGCATGCTCATTAAAAGGAAAACAAGTTCACCCTTGCAATTCCATTCTCCAACACCAGATGTCACTAGTTTACCTTTTACACTTTTTTCTTTCCATTTTTTTAAAATCTCGTACACTTCTGATGGTTGGACCAACTGCTTGGCCAACTTTAGGTTGATTAGGTAACCTACCAATAAAATATCCCCTTTGTGGTTGTAAATTTATCACTAATCAGAGTCAAATCATGACCCAACGAAACCAAACCCAAAACAAGCTACAACAGCAAAAGTTTTTTTAAAAAAAAAAGATGAAGATTATTTCTCACTTTGCTGCTTAGAACTTAATAATTTAACAACCCACCAGCAGTGAGACATACAGCCTGCCTTGAATCAAGAATTGCAGT
This sequence comes from Craterocephalus amniculus, assembly GCA_036024015.1. NCBI lineage: Eukaryota > Metazoa > Chordata > Actinopteri > Atheriniformes > Atherinidae > Craterocephalus > Craterocephalus amniculus. Next base: position 8,221 of record JAVQJG010065311.1, on the reverse strand, counting down.
GTTAATTGGGGGAATTGTGAGTCCTGAAATAGAGTTTGACCCACCCACCTTTAAGCCTGAGCCACAGCATGACTCCATGCAACGCAGAGCAGCAGCAAGCATCATGGCGGCAGCATTAAGAACATGACACCCCACAGTCAACACCCTCTGTGTGTTGTTACTATGGTGACCCTAGCCCACCTACTGGTGGGCAGGGAACTCTGGGGTTTGTTGAGTGGGGTGCTGTGGCTGTGTGACGCCATGGATTCATAGATCCTAGCAGCTTTTTCTCCTCTGTCTCTCTCACAGGTCCTATCAGGGTGAAGTGCCTCCTCCACTACAGGAGGATGTATATGGACATAATGGAAACTGCTCAGACCTTTTGTTGTGTCCAGTAGACTTCAGATTGTCTCATGGTTGACAAAGAGCTATCTGAATACTGTTAGAAAGTTTGCCTGAACTTCATCATCAATGAAAGAAGAACACTGTTGAGTGATCTTGGTATTTTTCTGGAGCAAATTTTGCAGGTTTGTTGTATTTTCACACCCCAGTTCCAGCAGAGCATCCCTTAGTACTATAATACATTGTTCACTAAAATAGTTTTTTTTTCTAACCAAGTTTTGACTTTATATCGGACCCAAGTGTGTCTTAGGAGTATTCTACGGTAAATCTAATATTGTTTAATGGTATTAGTTTGAGTTGTCAACTTATTTGTTTAAAATAGAATTAGCTTTTCAGATAATAACATTTATCAAATCTATAAAATGCATATAAAATAAATGCTAATTTGCAGATTGACAAATATTCATAAATAATAGACATGCTGGTGTTTTTTGTGAAGATGACATTCTGTAAACCTTGTTTAAAAGCAGATGTTTGGTATTTTGCAACCTGCAGCTATTTTCTGGCAAGAAATACGATCATTTACTCACCCAGACAGTTTTGGTGTAACTCGAACTCCTTCGGGAGATATTTAGATTCAATCGCGATCAACATACATCCAATATCATGGGAGTGAACGGGCCTCTAAATAAGGCAATTTCTGCCAAAAAATTACTTCATTTCACCAATGTTTTGTAGTGAATCGCTGGTCCTGTCCCCCCAGGTTCGATGCTTAATCCTGGGAATAGTCAGTAGATTGGCAGTGGCGAAACGAAGGGAACAAGAGGGAGCGTATGGGCGAAGCATGTCTTTTAAATAAGTGGGGGCCTGGTTATGGAGAGCTTTATGGGTGAGCAGTAGGATTTTGAAATTTATGCGATATGGAATAGGGAGCCAGTGTAGGTTTTTGACTACAGGGGTGATGTGGTTGCGGTGATCCTTAATTACAGCCATTAACTTGGAGTAAGCACTTTGATGACATCACTTCTGGTCCACATCACAGCGCCTGTAATGGCTGTACAGTAAATAACAACGGATCACCATAAAAAGCAACTTTGAGCTCAAAGAGGGATCTGACCAGTGATTCACAATAACACACTGGTGAAATGAAGGAGTTTTGTGGTAGAAATTGCCATATTTAGAGCCTGCGCGAGCTGGCCCCGTCCACTCCTATTATATTGGATGTACGCTGATCGCGAGCGGATCTAAATATCTCCCGACGGAGTTCAAGTCACACCAAAACTGTCTGGGTGAGTAAATGATCGTAAGTATAAAATTCTGAACTTCTCCTTGAAGTCCTGAAGACTCAGCAATGAAAGCCTGCTGCTAATCCTGAAATACCATCATTACTCATAAACAAATAAAAAACCCAAAATAAATAAGGTAAGGTGCAGCGCAGACAATGTAGATTTCTACATGGGAAAAGAAAGAACACAAAGGTAGAGAAAGAGCAGGAATAGAAAACAACAAAAGCAACATGGCTTATAAATCAGACCTTGGGAGCGTCATCAGTAGCTGGTTAGTTTGATGTAAGTCAGGGTGTGGAGACAAGCGGTTTACACTGGGCCATACCACCATGCACACAGTGATTAGGGGCCAAAAGAGAGTGTCACCTCCTCTTCCTGCTCCTCTCTCGTCTCTCTGGGCCAATCAGAAACTCATTCTGCTGGAGGACTGAGAAAGCATGAAGATGGTGGATGGCTCCACAGTAAGGCACGGGCGGGTGGACTGCAGTTACCGCAAAAGAGCGCGTGTGCAGAGTCACAACCACACGGGAGCAGTAGTGGAATGCAAAAGAAGGGGAAGGAGAGAGGACACGGTAATGATGAGGGAGGAGGAAGCGAGAGGAGGGAGGATGGCAGGAGTGAGGATAAGGCAGAACACCGTGAACGAAAGGAGAAGAGAGGAAGGAGCGACGGGGAGTGGTGTGTATTTTGATTACGGTGATCCATTAGGATGCAGTGAGAAAGGAGAAAAAAGGAGAAAGAGCACAGCAGGAAGAAATCTGTCAGACCTTTCACTCATTTTTCCATTCATGGTGAAGCTTGCTTCACAGGTGGGTAAGGCTAAGCCGCAAGGAACAGGAAGTCACAGTAAATCCAGCTGACGCTCAAAGCTATTAGAGATCTAAACTGTCATCTGGATGATTAATAGAGAGGAAAAGATTTATGGCTTATGACTACAGTATCAAAATGTTGTATTTAAACATAGCTTTTAGAGAAGTCTACTAACTAAATGCATACTAAGATGTTTTAAGAAAGGAACAGCGTTAATTAGTCATATGTTAATGGCTTCAAAGAAGGATGTTGTTAAACTAAAAACCAATAAAGGGAAAAGTCAAGAACAAAAAAACAAGTTTGAACTTTCTGAAGAGTCTACCTGTGCACGTTCAGTGGCTGTGGGACAAACAGCCCTGCAGAGGACCTTTTTGATGACATCTGGGAGCAAGCTGACCGTAATGAGCAGGATGATGCTGAGCCAAGCTGGACCACTGGACAGCATCTGCATAAACACGTAGTACATCCGCTGGTAGTTCAGGAAGGGCCTGAGCAGCAAAAGCAAAGGCGAGAAAAGTAATCCCAAGCTGGACCAAACAACAGACATCAGGGATGCTACTTGAATGAAAACGTGTCATTACCAAATGATGCCACCCCAGAGGAGTGAGAAAATAACATAGAAAAGTAGCGATCCCCAGATGACAAAGTGATTGATCCAAGTCCAGTGATGTGTGTCCAAGGCAAGCTGAAACAAACAGGATATATAAACAGTAAACATCAACCCAGGAAATAAAGTCAGTGACATTACCTTCAGGCTTTACTGTCGTGGAAACCAGTGCGGTCTACCATTTATGTAACGCCGCTTAGCTTATTCATCCTACATGACCACATGCACATGGAAACGTTTTTTCCATTTTCAAAGACAAACGCTGACACACACCTTGAGTGTGACTGTGAACACCAGCACAGTAAAGACGAGAGTCCCAAACGTCCAATTTCCAAACATCTGCGAGGGAAGAGAACAGGGAGTTGGTTAATGGCCACACTAAACGGGAAAGCGGTGAAGATGTTATCGTTTTTACAAAGCATCTGCAAGTTTAAGGAAGGAGGGAAAATGCATCCTCTCATCACATTAACTGCCAAGATTTGATCTAATTGAAAAACAGCTATTTCTCAACTCTCTTCTAAGGCTTCTGAAGTAAAGTTGAAATATTCCACATCTTGCAGCATTTTATAATTTCGACCTGCTGAAATCCTAGAAAGGTTTAAGCAGACATCGGGAGTGAACAGATGGGATGGGTACATGAAAGAGGGGAGGAGTAGGCAGGGAACTCAGAGCGCTTAAATAACTACTACAACTTAATGCAGGTAACGAAATTACCAATCGATTTCCATCACTTCTTTTTGTCTCAAACCTTCAGAAGCAGTGAAATGAAAAACAAGCTAACCCCGAAAAGTTCGGACAAACACGAGAACACAGAAAGTACACACAAAGATGCACAAACACAGCAGACGGACAGAAAAGGATAAAAACAAACAGATGTTTGATCCCAGTCTACCACATTTTAGTGTTGATTTATCTGCTACCACAACGACACACAGTGATAATGTGGGGGAAGCATCTAACATTTCTACTATGAGAGCGGAGTTGTTAAGATCAGGTACGGTGTGAGAGTCGGGGCTTTACACAGATTAGGGTGAAATGGAGCACTACAGAAGCTACACATCCAAATGAAAGTGCTTGGATGATGTGGAGTAAGGAAGGATGAAACCGGATGAAAAGGTCAAAGTGAGAGCAAAAAACGGCACGATAGGAACTAAAAGGGCATGAAAGACAGAGAGAGCTGACAGGGAGGGAGACAGGCTTACCATCTGCGTGTTGGTGGTCATAAGCTGAAGAAGAGGAGGAGGAGGAGGAGGAGGAAGGAAAAAAAGAAAGAGGAAGAAGAGAGAAGCAAAATAAAGAGTGAGGAAGCAGAGAGAAGGAGGGGGAAGAAGAGAGAAAAGAATCAGGACAAAGGGTAAAATGAATTTCAGGATGTTTCAACTTAAAAAACAGGACCAAAGGCAATCAAAAACAGTTGACATGATACAAATTAACAATACAGAGAAAGATGCTATAGCGTTGTCAATATGAATGGAGATCCAATGTTGCTGACCTACGGGGAGGGTGGAGGGGCCAAGACGAGTGAGTCTTAACTGTTACAAAACCATATACACAAAAACATCCAGCGCACTTCGTCTAAGAATACGGATCAAGTGACGATGAGTGATCATGAAGACTTTATGTCCATTATCCACTCTTTAAGCGCATAAGATGCTAGCACTGTTTGGCTTAAATGCTCGGCCTTACCTGGCCATTGCTGGTGAAGGTGGTGTTGTCAAACAGGAAGTAGGCACCGAAGAAGAAAACGACAGCGTCGAACACACCCAGGCACGTCCAGTACAGGAAGACAGGCCAGCGGAGAAGGGAGTTCTTTGCAATGTCCCTGAGTCACAGAGGCACAAACGTAAATGTTATTAAAGTAATTAGGACCACATACAAACCCTCATACAAACCCTGACCTTACCTGTACAAGGAGGGCTCCCTCTTCAGTGTCTCCATGGTGACGTGCTGCTCAACCAGGCTGTATAGGAGGATGGGCAGCGAGGTAAAGCTGATGTTGTACAGCGTCAGATACGCGGTGTCGTAGAGAGGCTGCAAAGGGAACGTTATTCAGATGGCGTCAGACATCTGCAACCTCAACACCGTCTGTGACACAAGTGGAAAACATTTCTGATTTATTGCTGCTTGGCTTCTCAAGCAGTTAAGACAGACATGTTTACAGTTGTCAGTGAGCATGTCCCGGTCGCATAAAGCAAAACGAGCGTTCATTTTCAGTGTTTCTGCTGATGAATCCATATCCGAAGCAGAATCATTTTCAGGGACTAAATGCTCCACTAGTTTCACCAGATGGTTGCTAGCTTTATCTTGTCAATCATCTGCTGATGTTCTGGTGCTATTAACCGGACTGATGAGAGCTTTCCCTGTAATTGGCAAAAATCAAGTGAAGTTTCTGCCAGTGACACCTTTTAAATTTTCACATTGTCATTTACTGATTGATTTAAACATAATTCTCTCCTTACTAACAGGTCATTAAGTACATACCTGCTGGGAGAACCCGCAGAAGAACTGATACAGGAACTGAGGAAAGATGAAGCATACATTCTGCAGAGATTTAAGCGGGGGGGGGGGTGACAAACAAAAGTAGAGGAAGTGATAAGTTTGTGACAAGTACAAGTGAAGTCGTTTCAAGAAGCTAAAAATGCAACTATGTAAACATTTCTGTTTTTGCAGATTGAGCGCTATGAGCTCAGTGAGTGGGCCGCGTGGAGCTGGCCTGCCAAAAAGGGAAAAAAATGAATCGGTTGGCAGGGCATTATATGCTGCGGAAGCCGCCCACACTGATCTTCACGGCCATGAATCCAGGAGAATGTCGCACAAGGGATTCGTGAATCCCGTAATCTGTCAGAGCGGCTGCAAAAATCTGCTTCTTTGTACTGTTACTCAGTATTTCACTGGGAATTACGATAAAATGATTAAAATGCATGACTCGGGAGTACAGCAAAAATCTGTACCTTGTAGAAGAAGTATTGAACAAGCTCAGCAATTCGAATGTAGTAGTAGTGGCCGTGAACAAGTAGCATCTTCTTCAGGTGCTTAAACTTAGGGATGGCGTAGTCACTGTTTCTCGCTGCCTGTCGGCCTTCTTTGCCCATGATGCCTGGGGGGAGAAAGTAGGAAAAAACAATATAAGATATATCCTAAAGTAAAAAAATATGTTTTAAAATATCTTATGTTCGTATGGATCTGTCACGACTCAATATACAGATGAGAGATTATTAGCAAAATGTAAGTGTTTCAGTAAAAACTGATATTGATCAATGCAGCTTTTTTTTTTTTTCGAGATATCACAACAAGGCTTTTAAACAACTAATATTCAAATGAAAAAGTGGCTCGATGATACACCAAGGTAGCAAAGTAAACTCACCAATGCCCACATGTGCTTCCAATATCATACTGACATCATTAGCTCCATCACCAACAGCCAGCGTTATAGGATGTTCCTTAGACGCTTTAATTAGCTTTACGATCTGCCAAAAGGAAAAACGGGTTTCAGTCACAGTGACCGTGTTATTCAGGAGGATGCCTCTCAGTATATCTGCCAAATAAAAATGTAACTCTACAACCTGCGCTTTCTGCAGCGGCGCCATACGACAGCAGAGAACGGCGCTGCAGTTGCGACAAATTTCTAGGAAGATCTCTCTGTAGTTGCCAAGGCCAGAGCCATCCTGCTTAGCCTTTAAGACTGCAGAAAGAGTGGCTCCGTCGATGATCAAACCAAAGTCGAGGCAGTCAACGGACAATCTGGAAGCACAAAGCACAGCCTGGTGAGCAGGACTGACGGAGCGGCAGTCAGGTCCAGGTGTGTATGCTGCAGGCGTGCATCTGCATGATTGCATACCCGGAAATAGAGCGTTGTCTGAGAACAGTCCTGTTTAGTTCGAACAGAACATCGTGCAGGCTCTGCTCTTCCGTGCGCTTCTTGGTCAGCTCCAGGATCTGCGTGCTGCGCCGGAACAGTTTGCTGGCGTAGCATGTAGCAGCCGCCGTTTCCATCTTGTCCCCCGTGAGGACCCAAACTTTTATCCCGGCCTTGTGCAGTGACTCGATGGTGTCTGCAGCTTTCTCCTGGAGCCTGTGCATTAATAAGTCCATAAGTCTTCCAGCCTCCACTGAGGTAGGTTGAACTATCCCTCAAAGCTTCAATCAATCCATTACCAGATGGTGATAACTTATCAATGCACGACCACCCCTGTCTTTGCCCATCAGCAGTTTATCTACTAGGAAATTAAACTGTCAAGCAGTTGATCAATCAGTCAGGGTCAAGGCTGAGGTCTACCTTATCAGTACACAAAAACATTTCAAATTATTGCAAAAGCAGAGTGAAAGAAAAGGCAAAGAGACAAAAGGTGCAGCAGCATGAAAAGGAAGTCACCACTGAGAGCTCACACTGAATCTTTTTCGCCCTCATGAGTCATGAAAACACTTTGAAGCCAGCTTAATGATTCATTAATCTCCCCTTCTGTCCCCTGCTGCTGCACCGTTTCTAAATCTTTTCTTTCCTCTGTCTCTCTCTTTCTCTCATCGACCAACCTGTCCTCTACTGCTGTAGCACCCAGAAGGACAAAGTCCCTCTCGATGATGTCATAGGCCTGTGCCAGCCTCTGCTCCCTGTCCTGCAGGGCCAGCTTGGCTTCAGTCAGGTGATGGCACGTTTCCTGATACTCCAACTCTGACAGCCTTCGGTAGGCGACACACAAAGTCCGCAGCCCCTCCTTGTTTTTTTTTTTTTAGTGAAGACAGAAACAGAGTGATGGATTAATTGGCATCATGATTCAAAGATAAAGCCTTGGTTGATCAGAATTCGCTTTGATCAGGCTCTAATGAAATGATGACAGCATACATGCAAAGAAGTAATTCTTTCCAACTACATCCAGCAGGAGGAAGAAAGCATTACATTTTGGTTCAGATACTGTGTATGTTAAGAAGTGGATCGTTCTTCCTTACTAGCGGCTATTCAGCACATAAGAAACTGATTCACCCATTAAAACACTGCTCTGTCTGCTAATGTCTAGGAAAGTTCAAAACTGCAGGTACAACGTACTAGTATTATTGTAACTTACTGTAAGCAGAAATGTTTTTTAATATATCATTTTAGATGCCCTTTCTATGAGTATTCAACATTTTCTAAATTTGGGAGCATTTAAACCATCATAGTTCACTGTGTTTTTGAACTTTGTATTGAATAATAATCTAAGGA
>JAVQJG010065300.1:0-18314 GCA_036024015.1 Craterocephalus amniculus | reverse complement strand
GCCGGGCTCTCCCTTAGAGATAGGGTGAGGAGCTCGGTCATCCGGGAGAGGCTCGATGTAGAACCGCTACTCCTCCGCATCGAGAGGAGCCAGATGAGGTGGTTTGGGCATCTGGTCAGGATGCCCCCTCTCCCTCGGGAGGTGTTCTGGGCACGTCCCACCGGGAGGAGACCTCGGGGTAGGCCCAGGACTGCTGGAGGGATTATATCTCTCGGCTGGCCTGGGAACGCCTCGGGATCCCCCCGGATGAGTTGGCGGATGTGGCCGTGGAGAGGGAAGTCTCGGCTTAACTGCTTAGGCTGCTGCCCCCGCGACCCGACCCCGGATTAGCGGAAGAGGACGGTACGGTATGGTACGGTGTCATATAAATATGTATTTAACATTTCCATAAATGCATCCAAATCATAATTTTTTTCTTGTTTAGTCATCATGCTGTTAGCTAAATAGTTGTCAGATCACAGCAAAAATTGATCTAAAAATATGTGCCGGTCTGCAAGACTGGGCTACAGACGTCATGTGTTTTTGTTGCACTGTAAAGATTTCAATTTCTCAGCTAAAAAAACATGAATTGTCTTTTTTTCCTTAAGCAGAGAAGTTCAGAAAAATGTGAGGGATGTTGACACAAAGGAGAGGGAGTCATGAGTTGTTGGAATCATAGTTGTGTCATGAAAACGAGAGTTACCACCCTTAACTTGGATCACAAGACCTCAGAAATGACCAAACACAAAAGGATCTCAGGTGCAGGTGATGGAAATGAGCACCCTCCAAAAGTTATTCAAGCTGAATACTTGTTTTTTTTTAACACTGAGCAGAAAGCTACTGGTCTCATGTGGAGTGCTGGTGAATGTCCTCTATTTTCAGAGCAAGAGCACCGTTGGCATTTGAAGAAATGAGGAGACAATACTTAGAGATTTTTATGCTATAAAAAGAAGGATACAGACCTTTACAGGCAAACAAATTTGTAAAATGTATATAGCACTTTTTAAATAATCTACATTTTTAATGTGTCTCCTAGGGTTTACAAACTATCAATTTCAATCTTTTTTAGGAGAATTTGCGTCGATCATGTTTTCCGAAGACAAATTAAACTCCAGATATTTTTGAAAAAGTATTCAACCAAACAATCACGTTTTATCTTCTAAAGAAAGCAACACTTTCTGGTTAATGCAGTCATATGTGAAGTAGTCAATATCTTCTGATGTCACTACACAACCCAACTAGTTTGATCCAAACCAGCTAATTTACTTGACAGTCTGATAAACACCCAGTCTGAAATGCTTATGTTACCTAAAAGTGCAAGATAAACAGAAGCCAAGTTCTTTCCATCCCCACCGCTTCACTTCATTATCTCTGTAGTTTCACACTCCGCTCTGTAACTCTGCAGACAACGTGCTATGATATCAGAGAAGTGGATGTGAAATATGCATGCATTGTTTTGGGAAAGCACTTGACATAAACACAAGCTTTCTGATGATGAGACGTGTGAGGTAAACACCCCCTGGCCTGTCTCTCACTCCCACACACACACTGTTACTCTTTGTCTCTCAAAGACGACACAGTGAGCAACGAAACACACCGACAGCCTAGTTCCACTAAAAATGACAGCTCTCTGTCACTCTACTCTCCCACCCACCCATCCACACACACGCACAGTAATTAGTGTATTTTATAGTGGGACCAAGGGCTCTCCATTGATCAATTATATATTTATATAAATATGTACATATACGTCTAAATACCATGGTAACAATGTGACAATTCATTTTCAGTAAAATTTCATGTATTGTTTATCTGTAGCTCCTGGTGATCCTTGAATGCAGACATAGAAACATTTCTTCTTTATTTTCGCCAAATTGATTTGGTATATTTTTGCAAATTCAGATCAGTGTTTTCATCCAACTGAGAAACCAATTTACCCTTTTCTAAAACAAGCCTTTTCAAAAGCCGTTTCTGCGCTTCATGAGCCGCTCATTTAAGTCATTATGTTACAAACTCAAAGAGTTTGTGACATAAAGAAAGATCGTTGGCGTGTCTGTCGGTTTACGCAGTTTGTGATGATCGGGGGAAGTGATACGATTCACAAAAGGAAAATAAAAAGCTCCTGCAAATCTTTCCCTAACAGGAGAAACAAAATCCTTGAATCTAAATGTAGTTCTTTTAGACGTGAGGATGCAGTGTGTTACATTTGCTGCTATCTTGTGTTTAGACAGTCAGAAAGGTCCACGCTTCAAGCAACTCTAATGCATGTGAGTTCACAATTCTATGTTGTATCAGAGGAGGAGATCCTCAGTGGCAAGAAGTGGCAGCTCAACACGTAATTATAGAAATGTGATTAGTCCATGAACAGCCACAAATGATGCACTCGGAAAGTAATCCCCCAGAAGTCTGTGGTCCCTGTGCAAAAGTCTCTCCTGCTGCTGCTTGACAAAAAGAGAACAAATTCACTGAATGGTTGCATCTGACCAAACCTGACCATAAACCACACATCAAGAAACCTTTTCAGACCTCAATGATATCTAAAGATATCAAATGAATGGGACAGTTTATTGAAATAAATACATTTTGCTTCTGCACATCAGTTTCCTCCCCCCAAAGAACTGCTGCAAACCTCAAAGGCTTCTTAACTGCTTCCATTCAGTGGGAAGTTGAGTTTCAATTATACAGGGCAGCCAAGTTTGCAAAGAACTGGCAGGATGGTAAGGAGCAACTGGGCAGATGAGTCCAAAAAGGAAATCAGCTCTTGAGTATCCCCATGGCTCTTGATTGGGCCAGTTTGCCTCTCATTTAACTTCTGCTGACTGCTTGCGGTAAAATGGTGCAGACAAAAAATCTACTAAAGAAATCAGTGCATCAACGCAGCAGCAGTGTTAACCTTCCAGTACAAACACACAAACAAGCCAACATTCAACTTCAAACTAAAACACAACTAAAAATGTTAGCCTGCGCTATTAAAACCAACACACTAAGGAAACTCAGCAGCTTGTATCTGAGCCGACTGCGCCCTCTGCTGGTTCACACCAGGAAGCAGAGACCCAACAGAACAAGGCTGAAGAAAAATAGTGTCCTTACTCAGCTGTAGTGATGTCTCAGTGTGGTAATATCCATCTTGTTGCTTCTTTTTCAGCATAGAACACAGATCCACGCGCTCCACCATCTGGTTTCCAAAAAATCTGAATGAAAATAAAACGAGAGACAAAGACACTAAGAGAACTTGGAGAGAAAAATGTTTGAGCAGCTCGTAAAAAGTAAATAGAAAAATTAAGAAACATCATGATGTTTAAGTAAAACTTGCAGTACAAATTATAATGAAAATAATCCATTAACATCTTGATTATTCTAATACTCAAATATATTTATATAAATCCACTGTTGCATCAGTCTCTAGACCAAGAGCTAGACATTGCAAATAAAACTTCCTTCTTAAAAACATCATTTAGATTGCAGCGCTACGACCTGAACTATGGAGATGCGTAAACTTATTGATAATGACTAAACCCCTTGAACAAAGATCGTCTTCATTTGCACAAGTGCAAATTGCACTTTCATCACGAAATAAAAAACCAAGAACCTACTTGTTCGTATAGTCGGAGTAAAGGGCCGGATCCACACGCTTTATACCCTGACCAAGACAAAAGGGAAACTCAGTCTTTGTTGAGGTCATCACAAACTGTACATCCTCTAGATAAACATAGAAATGAGGCGCCGGGCAGAATGAGGTTCAATCAAGTGTTAAAGGAAAGAAGATAAATGCCATCATTCCTCTGTCTCTCCTATCCTGAGCTCAGCTCATAACTGCTTATTTTGCCTTCTTTGTTTTCTCGAACCATCTTGATTTAATTTTTATTCACTCACTCCATGTTTTTATCTTTACCTCTCTCAGACCCACTTCTCTCTCCTTGAATAACTTTCCTTTACCAGTAGTTGGCTCTTGGCAAGTCTTTTATTTTTACACTCATATTTATGACATAATTAATAATTAAGCGTCTAATGATAGGCAGATACATTTTACAGCCACAAGGAGGAATAAGGAGGTGTTAAAAAAGGGTGATACAATGAAAGGAGCAACACTGCACCGCGGGAGCTTCTGACCCAAAGTAGGGTCAGGAAAATAAGATACAGGCTTATAGATGCACCAGCGCTTAACTGCTGAGGTGTCAGTCTGCTCTTTAAACAATTAATTATAAAGGGTCAAATAAAAAGGTTATCATGAAGATATTTTTCAGCAAAAACTTACACTTAGTCTCTTTAATGATGAATAAACCAACAAGAAAAGTAGAAATTATCCATATATAATAAGCCATCCAGGGCCTTTAAAACATTTTTTTAATCAAAAAAAATGAATTAAAATCAATTTTCAATTCACCTGCTTTAAAGTTTGGAAAATCAGTCAACCCTTTTACACAGCATGCTCACAGCTCTTATTAACCTTTTTGCGTGTGCACGTGCATACCTGAGATCGCCGTTTTGATGCTCTGGATAGCTTCATAATGGTGAGGTGGGGTTCAAAGCCACGGCAGTCCCCTTGCAGAAGACCCTGCTCCTCAAAACGGCTCCTCAACAACCCTGCAGCACAAATGCAAAACCACTGAGCTTTATTTCCCCTCCTTATACTGTATGATTCACCCACAAAATGAAAATAATTTATGTTAATGAAAAAAAAATTGTAAAGAATAAATGAGTGAGTTTAACTTTTAATGAGCAATTTTCAAAGACTACAGTAAGGCAAGGCAGATTAATGTGTATAGCACATTTCATGTACAGGGCAATTCCAAGTGCTCTACATACTGTAAGACATTAAAAGCATAACACCAGGATGAAAAAGAAACATTCAACAAAAAATTAAAACAGACTAAAAGATCAAATAGAAACAACAAACTAAAAGAGAGAGAGAAGTAGGCAATGGAATACATTCAGACATATGATACAGACATCTAAGGGAAATATAATAATCCTCATTATCTTCACTGTAAACATTATTTCAGCATCCATTATCATCACTATTAACATATTTATGCGAGAAAATAAATTTGTAAGAAAAACTCTAGACCGCCTTAATTAAAAGAGGGGGCAACTGAGAGGTTAACATCCGGATTTAAAAGAACGAAACTTCGGAGTGGACTTCAGGATTTCTGGCAGATGGAACACAGACTTGACTCAGATTATCCAACAAGTCTTTGTGCCTCATAGAGATGTCTGTTGCCATAATACAAAACAAACATCTATATAGAGAACAAAACACTGATTTACATCAATAATATCTTGAGTATGTAGTTCATATAACTATTTATTCCCTCAAATTTACATGAATTAAATTTTACTATTCAACAAGACAGAAAAATGAAGCATAAACATAATCCGAAATGGGCAAAAACAACACCACCACCAAAGACAGGTACACACACAGAGAGACTCACACACACCATCCGATTAGGTTTAGAGGAAAGCTACAGGGGTATTTTTAGAAGAGGAACTCTGTAGGGAAAGAAAGGTTAGTACATAATCAATAACAGCGGTGGGGAGAGCAGACAAGAAGACAAGTACGGTAGGTCCGACGTCCCTCCTTTGTTTGTTTGTTTCAGTCACTATTTGTTATTCTTGCAAGTAATTTTTCATGTTCAGGATATGAAGGCAGCCTCAGGACATTCGACTGGTGCTGCTCTACTTAGATCCAAGTCCAAATTGCTTAAATGGTCCAATTGTACGGTTGTACACATCCACATGGAGACTCAACCTCCCTGCTGCTTCAGTTTTAGTGAAAAAACATGAAAAAATGGAAATACATCGTACAAGATCATGTTCGTTAAAAGTTTTCACAAAAGACTTCCTTTAAAACGTATCCTCTACAAAATGGCACTAATGTACTGGTAAGTCTGGTTATACATCTCTATCTACAAATAGGCAACATCGCACAGAACTAGTGATCACACCCAGTAGAAGATGCACAAGGTACTCTGGAAAATGTCTCCATTAACTGCTGCATGCATGTACACATACGCATCTGTCTAAGAAGTTAATGCATGCTTTGCTGAAAAGCTAAAGTGGAAATGGAACGCATCAACCATATTGTAAGCTTATGCACTTTGTATGAGCGCGCTCATGTTGCAAGAGGAATGGTACCAGAATCCTCTTAAAAATGATGGCTTAATATTACAACACAAAAACGCACACCAACTTCCTCACATGCTATTGCTGTAAGTAGACAGGCACAGACACATGCAAAAATAAAATACATTTTTTCCCTAACTAATAAAGTTAAAATCATCACGATTGGATCTGATCAAATCTGCTTATTCCAGGATGAGGATGTGGTTACAATGACAAAGGAGGGATACATGACTATGCAATCAAGTTTTACATAAAAGTACATCATCGCAGATAAAACTGTATGCTTTTAGTGTTTAACCTCTAACAAATGCTAAAAATGCATCATCCTTCTTTATTCATCAAATCCTTATTTTCTTAAAAATAAATGCCTAAATAACAACATATTATCACATAATAAACCTCCAAACTTCCTAAAACTGTTTGTTACTTCCCACAGCAAATCAGGAAGCATCCACTGGCTACAGAGTTTAAGTAACAGCTGCGAGACTCCTCAGGTGAGCCCAGCTTCACCCACCTCTTCAAAGGGCACAGGAACCCATCTGTTGTATCATGTTTACATTCAATAAACCAATTAGCATTCCAGTAAGGTAAGGCCAGAATGAAATCATGACAAAACAAAAAAAAAGAATTCAATATTAACAGCCTGTAAACCAAAGTGTCTGACAGAGAAGTGCAGATGACAGCAACTGACCTGCCAGGCAGTCCAGTGTGTGTCTGTGCTGTCCGGTAGCCAGTCCAACAAACACCACCTCCTTCCTGAAATGACTGATGCCTGAGAAGGGCAGCACCAGATCCCGCCCAACAAGCAGCTCAGCCACTGATGGCTCGGCCTGAGCCAGCACGGATGCCGCCCTGAAAAGGATGTATATACATGCGAATATTCAGAGCGCACACACACACACACACACACACACACACACACACTCAATTCCTGACTTAATCCTCTTTCACACTCCTTCTCACATTACATAATAAGAGAATCTAGTGATTAGCAAAGACAAAATCTTTCCGCTGTAGATTATGCGGGAGTTTTGGGGATATGACGTGGCAGATGTATGTTGGATAAACTGAAATCTGACCGTTATGTATTAGCACACAATCTGGAAAGTAAATTCAATTTAGCCTAAGATAAAAGTAGTTTCATTGAGTTATTGAACTAAAACACATAAAATTTATAAAAAAAAGAATTACAGAGGGAGAATAAATAAATATATACAAATTTATAAATTAATTAAAATGACCATTGAAAGAACAAAGTTGAACTACAAATAGTTTCAATTTCACTTTAAAATGTAATGAATTTACTTCAGGCTTATCTGATTATACTTGAGGAAGAGACAGATTTAATTTTGACAGATATTTTAATGAAGGTTGATAAAACAGAATCTTTGCTTCCCTTTACAGCGTGCCTTCTAACCCTCAAATTATACATTTAATTATTCTGCTCCAGGTTCTGTGGAGAAAACAGAAGCTCCATTTAACGTGAGATGCTAAACATTTCCACGGTGGGGAAATTAGATCCACTTCAGTCTTCACATGTTTTCCATCAATAAGTCATCAATAATTGCATGGAGCAGGACTGAGCTATACAGGGTTTGACTGAGTGGGCTTCCGTGAGAGGATAGGATTATGAGACTAAAACAATTCAAAGGCACTTTGTTTGATTGAATCTCAGCTTATAAAACTACTGAATATTGTTTCCTGGCAGAATAACTGCAATATGGGAGAAACATGAACCAAACAGATTTTATTCAATCTCAAAACATAGAGTGCTGATTTGGATTTATGAATGCACGTCCAATCAGTGATCAGCACTCAAGTGCATGGATAAAACAAGTAATCCATACACCAATACACTATTAACAGTGTAGTTTCCTTTGTGTGACTTTATTGGATGTTTGACATCTACATGATAACACTTTTTCAGTGGTGGGTGTGTGCTGTGTGCTAACACTGTTTTGTGCCTTTTTTGTCTACAGTCAGACAAAAACAGACAATGTATCTGCTAACACTGCATCAGCTACAGCGGTAATCCCTCTGCTATTCATTCCCCTGCCATGGTGTCGGTGAGTATGTGATGATGCTGACATGCTGAGGTTCCGTTCAACAAAATTTTACATTTCTACCTTAAAAAAAATCAATCAGTGCATCTTTTGTTAAGATAATGAGATATTTTCAATTCAGATTTGCTGAGTGAAGCGCCTCCTAACAACAGCTAATTCTTCCATCATGCATCTTACCTGCACTCTGGGCTAAGTCCAGTGTTAACTTCTGTCCTATCTCTTACTCTTTCCCTTCCTCTGTTTCTTTTCCTCTCTTCCTCCAATAATATCCTCTTGTGTTTCTTTGCTGAATCAGCCGATGTGCACATTTAAAATGGCTAGTCTGTTGATATCCAGATGCTTGTGTGAGACACGATGCGTAAAGTGAAACTCAGCTGTAACATGATGTTCCAGGCTGGGAAAAAAAAAGTTAAGTGCGGTTTCTGTTTCTCAGGACTCTGCTTGGTAATGATGGCTCCATGAACTGCTCCAAACAATCAAACATAGCTTGTTTGATTGTTTGGAGAAAGTTAAATAGTTCCATTTTAACATAGCAGAAAGTGAACCAAAAGGACTTTTGTGTCATAGATTCAGTGTCCTACTACTCCTCCTTCATGATACTATTATGTCTCGGTGATACTTATTTATTTTTGTTAATCAAATTGAGAACAAATGATTTAGGCTTCGTGTTACCTTACAATGCTGAAGTGATGCACATGTTATTAAATGATAAACATAAGGAATATGTAATTTACTATAAAAGTTTAAGTTTTTTTTTTGTCTTCTTTCTTCTACTTGTCCAGAGGCTGAGAAATAAAATTTTTCAGAAAATCCTGCTTTATACAAGTCTGAATTGGGTGCATAAAATGTATTTTTAAGTAAGCAACAAGTCAATGTTCTTGCTGTGAAAAACCTGTTTAACTCATCAGTTTCATCTTATAGGAACTGGCAGTGGAAGTAGCCAGATATAGGGGTTTTCCCAAGGAGGAGTGAGTCTGTGTTCTTTGTGCCTTAACGTGGTTGAAGATGAATTTTGTCCTTTATTGCCCTTTGCACTCAGAACGACAGTAGGAGTTGTTTTATTTGAGTGCATAAATAGAAGTAATGCAGACATGTTTTGGTTATCTGATGATACATTTCTAAGTTGGATTTTATGCAGAGAAACTTTTGCATTTATCACTTTTGTCTGTAAAGCTTAGGACCGAAGACAGAAAGTGCTGTATTCTACTTGAGTTTATGGGTATGTGCATGCACATATACGGTATGTGTATGTATAAGTGTGCATAATGTTTCAACTCTAATCACAACTTTTATTTATGTTTTTGGGTCACTCATCCTCTGAATTTCCATTGCAGGTTGTGGTTAAGTGGTTCAAGAAGCGTAGGTAGTTCCAAGCGTTCTGTAGTGTGACAACAGAGTATATTTGTATATATACTGTATACGTATGTCTGCATGCACTGACTCACAGATCCACTTGCTCCTGATGGGCGAGATGAGTGACTAATAGTGTGATGTGAAGAGTTGGGACAGGGATCATGGCTTTGGCTAATCGGGGCTCCTGCTGAAGCACGACCTGTTGGACCTCGGTCACAGCTGAGCTTATCTGTCATCAGAGAAATGCACTTTCAGTTATAGGCAGCAACCAGCAGAGAAACTCTTTACTCACACATACATACTCAGACTTCACAGAGAGGAGAGAGGGTGAGGGGAACTGGGCAACTTAAGGAGCTTCAACATCTCAGGTAAGGCGTCTGATTGGGCTCAGATAGGGCTAAATCAGTATCCTTTCATAAGCTTTTATGTTTTACTCTCTCTTATAAGAGATTTAGATGGTTAGATTTATTGTAGATAGGAAGCTGACCAATCAGAAGGGATTTTTATTGGGAATCTGCTCAAGATAGACATATTTCATTTACTTACTATTATGTAAGGTAAACCTTATTAGCAACTTCTATATCTGCCTCAAATCCTAACAGGCAACAATACATAAAAGAAAACTGAGTTTACGCTGCCACCTTTCCTCACCTGAGTGTTGGTGATGGGGATGGAGACAAAGTAGTTTGGTCTTTGGTTATCTTTCTTTTTCTTCTTCTTGTCTCCATCTTCCTCACAGTCCACTTGGCCTCCGATGTCTCCTCGCTTCCTCTTTCTCTTTGCTGAGTCTGGGATGGGGACTAAATGTGAAAGGCAAATACACCATTAAATCATCACTTGAATAAAACTGGCAGCAGAAATGAGAAATTAATCAAATGCTCATCAGAAAATATCAGTTAGAGCAAACGTACATCCCAGCTCTTTCCATGTGGTGGGACTGGTCAGTGCAAACGGAAGCTCTGACATTAAATTGGCAGAAGCGTTGGCAGACTTGAGCGTTTTCTTCATCAACTTTTTCCTCTCCCTTCTCAGTTTACTCTTTGATATTTTCTCATTTGATCCTTTGGGAGCTGCTGTGAATTAACAAATAAGCAAAAAACATATATGCAGTATAAATACAGACATAAAATGCATAAAAATGTGCTCCTATATATGATGTGACAGTCTGGTTTAAGAGCACACAAACTCCCTGAAAAACCTACTTGACTCTTCAATGTCTTTCTGCACAACCCAGTCATTTCAATTCCATTATTTACCCGTTATCAGTCTTGTTTAGTTCATAAATATATTCACATATTACATCCTGCACTGATATTATGGTACTAAGTTAAATGACACCATGCAATTTGGGAAAACAGGATGCTAAAGAGATTTTAATTGGGCGTACTTAATTGTGCGTACTAAATTATCTTGTTGCATTAGTACTTTACAATATGAACTCTTAAGAGGCACTAGGGTGTCTGAATCAGGCATGACAATAAAACTGACAAAATTTCATCCATCCAGGCAAAACTACCCTTTTCTCATGAATATTTGATCATGCTATCAAGCCAAAGGCATGATTACCAGTCTGAAATGTGAACCTTGCAGCTTCACCAGTTTGCAAACCATTTCTGTATTACTTGCACTAGCGATGTGGCAGATTTTTCAAGCATATCCAAGACAAGAGCTTTGTTGCTGAATAATCCCAAACCCATCATTACTGAGGCAGACACTTCTACTCACAAGACAACAGAGAGGTGTTAGTGTCTGTGGTGCCTTCATGGATACTGTCTGCATCCACTTGGCCTGAAACGATCATCTCTTCCTGTTTCATCCTGCCCTCCTGTCCAACCAGATTTTCACCTCCACCCTCTTCATCATCATCCTCATCATTAGAGGCCACTGCATTAGTCTCTCTTCCATAGGAGATGCAGGATGGCTGCATGTCTCTCACTGTCGGTAGATAGGAACAGGGCTGAGTTTTATCCTATAAAACACAAAACGAATATTAGTTAGAAGGTGTTACTTCCTACAAACTGGTGCCATAATGAGCTTTTCTTCAACTTAATGCTTCTCTTTCATTACCTGCAGTCCAAACAAATGTGCTGTTGGCTGAAAGGTTCTGACTTTGGGACTATTATTGGTAGAAGAAGAATATAACTTCCAAAGAGGAACTGAACATAAGCTCTGATAACAGAAAGTCTTTGAACACTGCAGTCTGGAGCTGAAGAGGACGCGGCCGAAGACCATGACACACATGTGGTGAATTTTAATAAAACGCAAAGAGCAACATTACCATCTGTCCAGGACCGACATGTCAGCTAACAGGAGCAGACCTCGCAGGGGGACGGAAGTCCCTTTATGACATTTACGAATAAGAAACTTCAAAGTTAATAATTTTGCTAACACCTGTTGTAATGAATCAAACTGCAAGGCTACAGAACATGTTACCCTGCTAACAGCTAATTGTATCTGAGTACTTGAGCTAATAATTAACGAAACTATCAAAAGTAGCATTTATTAATAACTTGTCATACGGCTGTTAGTCTGTAAAATGCAAGCAGTGGCTTTTAACAGGAAAATGCCCATATTAGTAGCAAGCAGGTAAAATTTTGAGCACACGCGCTAATTGATGGAACCAACCGGATGTTCCCGTTTGTAAACACTACGAAATTTCCGGTCTACATGTTCAAAATAAAATGTTTCTTGTATTCAAATTAAAAGCCTTAGGCATGTGTACTAGTGTAAAGAAATTCAGTATAATCTGGATGGCCATGTCTCAGAGTACTCCCATAGCTTTTTGTACTTTATTATCAAGTCTTTTATTGTAAATTGAAATTAAGGCAATATGTCACCATAATTTGTACTATTTATTTCATAAACATTCTTAACTGAAATGTTGCAATCAATGTAATCAAGCAATGGTAGACACAATACAACATTGACTTTATTTGTTTTGCAAAACATTGAAAAAAACAGAATTAAATGTTACATATTCTCACCAGTACATAGACATACATCTTAAATCAAGTGAAACACAACTGACTAAATATCTGATTACTTACTTCTTTCTTTTCAAGCCTGTTTGTAAACCATGACACACACTTTATGATGCTTCACCAGTCATCAATGATGTCTAACTGAACACAGATGAGGTATACAAATTGTTTTTCTCCAACCAGTACTACATTGGTCGAATTGCATTCAGGTATATATATATATAAGCAGGAACCTTTTTCAATCAAGTTCAGATACTTTGTACAATCACATCTATATTTAATCATTGAACACAATGTGCTAAGCAGCTGTTGTTAAAACTTTAACAAGTGCATTAAAAAAAATAATTGCATTGTATTTCTTGCTGTACATTTTCTTGGATGCTTTAGGCACAATGCACAACAGTCATTAATTCAACTGTCATGATGAAAAAATTACCCTGACCAGCACAGAGAGAAGTTTAGGCAATAATAAAAGAAAGATGCTGCTTAAATGTCCATTGTGATATCCAGTCTTGACACAAACCAGCAGCTCTAGAGGCAGCACTGCTACTACCGTTTCTGCATTTCCATAATTTTGTTTTGTATCTCAAGCACAGCACTTTTATTTTGCTGGCAATGTACCAATCCTTTCACTGTCTCATGAAAGAAAACATTGACATGCAGCAAAATGTTATTAGTATCCCAGGCCTTCACAGAGGGCACGTGTCTGGCTTCATAGGCGTGGTGCATCAAGACCAGAATGACAGGTTTATCACCTGGAGAGAATGAAACATAGCCAAGGGTTAAATACCAGAGAGATTTAGCTTAAAAGGGTCAGAATCTCTTCAACCATATAAACCAGGGATGTCCAGTTTTGGTCCTTGGGACTCTTGTCCTGCAGATTTGAGATATTTCATTCTTCAACACATCTCACTGAATGAAGCCGGGTATTAAAAAACTAACTATTAAAGAGATCAATTTAATTTGGATCAGATGTGTTTCAACAAGGAAACATCTCAAACCTGATGGATGGGAGGACCATAATTGGACATCTCTGAAATAAATATATTCCTTTATTCAGATAAACTGACTTATTTTAAAAAACTCCAAAGTTGGAGGTCGCAAAGATTATCGAAGCGTCTCTCTAACCTGGAACTGCCTTCATTGCTTCATTTACGTCTGTCCCGATACGAGAAACAACAGGGCAGAAGACAATAACGATCTGGCCATCCTCACTGCTTTGGCTTCCATCCACTTCAACTAACTTAAACTCCTGAAGGGATCTCTTCATTTCTTCCAGCAGCTGTTGGTGGGCATTAAATGTTTCACCGCTGACCACCATCCTGTACTTCAGTATTTCTGTATTTAAAAGAAAGAATGAGTAAAAAAGAAAAAACTGCTGATAGTTCAATGACAGTTTAATGAAGACAATGATTAGTAATAGTAATAAATTCATTCCTAAACATTAAGTATAGATATGATTAAAGGGAAAGAAAACTAATATTTTATATCCTCAAAAACTGAATTAAAAAAGGAAAGAAAACTGTTTTATATCATTGGTGGTTTCGAAAAATGTCATAACTGGACAAGTGATCTTCACAACCCCTTACTGTATTATATTCTATAATTTCTATAATTTAAAATTTTACAGATTTGAAACTTTAAAGCTTGTTAAAGCATCATTTTAATGGTAAGAGCTCATCAGCCAATCAGACTGATTTAAAGTCAAATATCAAGGCATTATACTGGGAAAGATGGCAGCTTAGAGCACAGAACATTCTTTATACTTTTAAGTATAAGTCAGGACTGCGGGGAAGCTTGAGTCTGTAAGAAGCAATCAGCGGGGTACACATTTCACACTTTTTAGACAGTTTTAGGGTCAACATGGCTGTGTTGAGAGGAGGAAGTTCAACATTACCTTGTGTGCGTTTAGCAGGCATTCTTTTTGGAGCTAACTGCTGTGCAACGCTAGGTTTTTCAGTTTTCCACCTTTTATTCTCTGTCACATAGAATAGTAGGGAGGTTTTTATTTGACAACTTTGATTTGTGAATACTTTTAAGAAAGATTGTTATTCTTAAGGTTGATAAATAGGGTAAAAATACCAGAAATATTTTATTGTTAAGTAAAAAAAGTGAGATTTACCATGTTCTTCCTGTGAAGACGCTTCACTGCTGAGACCAAAAGGAAGAAACCTTGAAAAGAAACCTGTCGGACACAGCAGCAACATAAACTAGAGAACCTTATTGCAGAGCTTTCTAACAACTTTCTTCAACACTGTACAGGATTTTGGTTTTATGACCACAGATAGATGAACCTGTTTATGGTGAATTATGGAGACAAGTTGTTCTCACTACAGAGGTTTTGACATGGATAAACTATGCTTAAAAGATAAAGCATAAAATTCAAGACAAAGCAGAAAAAATAGTGCAAATCAAAAACTTCATTGTAGCCATTTGGTGCACAGGAGTTTGGTTTCTGTATCTATGTCCATAAATTACTTTATGTGGATAATATTTTCATTAAACTGAACAAGTTATGTATGTAGGGGATTGTAGAGCTGAGGAAATATCTGGATTTCCTTTATGCCTTATCCAACATCTTTGTCATTACCTCCAGGGTTCTTTTGTTGCTCCACTTGCCTGTTGTTCTCCTCATATCCTTTGAGGCTGTTGCTCTTTTTTTCTTTACCCAGCCCTGTTCATAAAAGCATCTCAATCAAAACCAATTACATGTACTGTTTTTAGTCTGAGGATGAGGTTGTATCATAATTTATATTATTGTTTATTTTACATGTACTGTTCTGGCTTTATTAAATATCTGAAGACAAAAATAATGGCTTTAAATTCACTTTAGTCATCGAGACTCTGAAAGTTATACTTGAGATACAGTATTTGCTGAGCTCAGCACACTATTTCAAACTCTGTTAACAATTTTAATACTAAGCACTATTTGATATTATTTGGGGTATTTGCTGTTTGTTTTCCTTATTATCTCTGCTGTGCCATGAGAATTTCTCAATTTCAGACAATCTATCTCACAAGTTTATAATCATCTCTAAAGATGTGGCTTTTGCTTTTGAAATATGTTGTTTGTTACAAAAATATTGACCGAAGAAGACTGGCTGGATAAACATTTCTCTACTTCACCAATCTGAGCTTACATGAAGAAGCAACGCTCTGTTTCTACTGTATGGCATCATGAGAACACGTCCTGTCCAACTCCTCCAGCCTCCACTCACCTTTCTTTAATCTAAAACCTTATCTTGGCAGCACAAAGGAGTGCTAAAGTTTCTTTGGATAACATATTTAGCTAAATTAATGTAATGTCGCAAATGCATGATTGGAAAAGATTTGTTTTTAAATATTTTTTACTGTCTGGAAATCTTGGTAATTGCTACTCATAAACTGCATCCCATACATTGTACTGTAAATAAGCAACATACATCTAGAGCAGGGAATCCTGTCTTGGTTGACTGAAATGTTCATTTACAGCTCGATGTGTTGGTGTAAAAATACAGTAAAACTCTACAACCTCTGTCAGGTTTCTGTTCCGGCTGAGCTCTGATGGTGTCCTCCATCAGTTTAATATGAGCTTCATGGAAACTTTGGCACTTTTCCATTGCTCTCTTCCAGGCCTTCAGAATGCAAAGGTGCTCCACCAAGTTCATACTGCTGGAAAGTGTATCTGGATGGAAAGTAGCACATTAGAAACTGCAGTAACAGCCCAAAGTTCAAATTCAATCCAAAGAGAAAGAGTGCAAACATTGGACTGGTCTTGTATAAGTGAATGCCTTTACATACCAGAGGCAGTTCCTTGTCTCACAGTAGTAGGTGTGTCAGCTCCAGGAAACCCTTTTGTGGGGATTTCTGCTCCTGAGAAAAAAGGATAGTCAATTAGAATCATAAGCAAAACCAGCCTGATGTCTCGTACAAAGGACATTTTAAAATTTGTGCTTATTTATTACTGAGCCCACAGCCTAGTTTTTCCGAATAGAACCACACAGATCTGTCATAAGTCGACAATCTGTCACTCACCTCTCAGAGCTTGGGGCTCCTCCGGGTTAATCCAAGGCTTCTCCTCCTGTGAGGCACACATTTCCTCTGCAGACATGTTGGCAAAAAGCAAGAAATAAACAATCCGTACTATTTTTTCTAATAATGCAACATGACTCTTCTGACTTCTCTGTTGTTGGATCTCAATGCTTTGAAAATTTGACAAGGTCCTGCTAAAAAACTCAACTACAGGAAATCCATGAACTGAAGTACTCCTTTACAGTTTGATGTGTTATTGTTGAAATAAAGTAAAACTTAAATACAACCTGTGTCAGGTTGCTGTTCTGGCTGAGCTCTGATGATGTCCTCCAGCAGTTCAATGTGAGCTTCAAGGAAATTTTGCAAATTTTCTATTTCATCCTTCCAGGCTTTCAGGGTGGAAAGTTCCTCTACCAGGTTCTTACTGCTGGAAAGTGTATCTGGATGAAAAGATGTGCGTTATAAACTGCATGAACAAGTGGAAGTGGACTCTTTACTGTTTTATACACTTGAGTGGCAAACAATATTGCTTCATTCAGATCAGTTCACAATGAAAAAGTAAAGCATATAAAGTGAAAATGTCTAGCCAGTACATACCCCAGAGATTTCCTTTTGGGTAGAATGATTTTGATATTTTGGGAGACACATAAGTTGGCTTCTGAAAAAAAATTAGAAGTATACCTGATTACAACTGTGACTTGTACATTTACAAGTTTCCATTCACATAAGATGGGCTACTTCCTTTAACTCATTCCTATATACATACAGACTGTATATACATCTACAATACATTTATACATTTAAAATATTTTTCACTTAATTGATTGCATATAAATTTCTTCTTTCATGTCATATCCTTATCCATCCAGTCCTGTTTATTTACTCACCTGTTTGTGTATCACTTTATAGATGGTCCTTCTCAGACCAAAATATTGAGGTTCAGGAAGCAACTTTTGCAGATCTTGTCGAGTCAGTAACTGGGCGTATGGACCCATGCAGATGTCTATTCCAGAAGAATTAGATAAGTTTATTTAAAAAACAATAAAAGCTGTACTGGCTGAATGTCACTTAAGAAACAGTGTAATAGTAGTTTGTGATGTAAACATTGAACCCACAATAAATTAAAACCAACACATCTGTCATCTTGTCAAAGAGAAGTGTTTCTCACCTCTCAGTTCATCGGCGGCTTTCGGATTAATCCTGCAAATCTCATCGAGTACAGAGCACATTTCCTCTGCAGACATGTTGGGCAAGAGCAAGAAATGAAAATTCCTTTTATTCAAAATAATCAAACGTTGTTGCTGTTGTAGCATTGATATTATTTGTAAAAGGCTAGTTGACTTCATTACAACCTCTGTCAGGTTTCTGGCCTGGCTGAGCGGCAGGGAGCTTCTCCAGCGTTTTAATATGAGCTTCAAGGAAACTGTAAAACTTTTTCATTTCATCCTTCCAGTCTTTCAGTATGGGGAGGTGGTCCGCCAAGGTCTTACAGCTGGAATGAGCATCTGGATGAAAAGGAGTGTGTTAGAAAATCCATAAACAAAATAAAACTGAGATATGTATTAAGTTTGTTAAACACTTACAGTAAGTACTGGTAATAACACTACATTTATTTGAGCAAATATTATGCCGTAATTAATTAAATGCATACTTTACCCCAATATTTTCCATCTGGTAAGAATGGTTTTATGTCAGTTACAGGCACAGCTTGCAGCTTCTGAAACAAACAAACAAATATTACCTCTTTATCTATCTATCTATCTATCTATCTATCTATCTATCTATCTATCTATCTATCTAT
>JAVQJG010065294.1:0-14762 GCA_036024015.1 Craterocephalus amniculus | reverse complement strand
AACATCGGGACCGTTCCCTCGATTAGCCAAACTGGTTATTCGTTATTTGGCCGTGCCAGTTAGTATCTACCAGCACCAGAGGCTTTTCTCGCTGGCTGGGAACACCATCACCCGTCAGTGTTCAAGCCCTCTTTCACAACACGTGGAAACCCTCATCTTCCTCCGTGAAAACTTAGAGTCCAAGGCCAGGAACATCAAATCAGATTAATGACAGCGAGACAGAATAGGCAGTGACTTTGGCCTTTATTGTTGCATTATGTTATTGGCTTGATTTTTGTTTTATTTCAAGAGCGTTTCAGCTGGGTGAGTTTTCAAATTTCCATTGTTTTTTTGACACGAGCAGATGACAGCGCTTTTCTTTTTTGCAATTGCTTGAGTGTTAATTTTATTATTATTTGATCCCCAGTGTTTTGTTTTTTTCTTTACTACATTTTGTGCAAACAGACATGTATTTTCTTGTTTTTGGGGACAAGTTTCATATAGAGCGCCAGCGTGTTGTTTGTTGTTGTTAAAGAGAGAGAGAGAGAGAAACAGAGAGAGAGAGAGAGGGAGAGAGAGAGAGAGAAGGACTTTATTGTATGTTGTCAGACACGCATTACTGTCTGACAAGCATTACCCCCCCCCTCAATACGGTGACGTCATAAAACGAGGCATCGACTCGACTTCAGCTTTTACTGTCAACTAGTGGACCTGAAAAAATCACAACTCGTTAATGCCCTACTGGGAATAGAGACATCTTACTCTAGTAAACCCATCTCTCTCTTTTTTCAGTCGTGTAAAAGTCCAAAGAAGATTAATGGTCTGAAACGATCACAGAAAGTGTCACATTTAAATTTAAGGGCACTTAAACTTCCCTTTGGCACAAAGATACCACTTTATTATCTAAAGAAACTAAGGAAGTAAAGCCAAATTTTGTAGAGTGTCAGAGTAGCTTGAGAGAAAGACAACTGCTACAGGCTTGAAAATTATAGACCACATGTGAAATGAATTTTGTTTACAATGTGTTTCTAAGTGTTTCAAAATGCCTGTATAGAAACAATTAACCATCTGGTACATGCTCACCAATGATGCTGAGATGTGACAATACTGCTGCCTGTCAGATGTGCTAAACCGCTGGCTGACAGCAGAACATTAATTTCGTTGCAAATTTAGGGGCAGTCCAATTTAGAGGTGTCATCTCAGGTGATTGGCAGGTCGTTTGAAGAGGACACAAATGTCTTTCCAGAAAGGCCTGGATCTTGAATGTTAAAAGTCTGAAGTAAGCTTTAAAGAGGTTTCCTGATTAACCATCTATTAAAAATATTAACATTTGGAGGCTCATTTAGATTTTGTCCCTGTGGAAGTACAACTACCAATGTTTACAACGTAAGGCTGTTAACCAGATTTGGGCCTTAAGCTACTGTATGTAATATGTGACCTAATTATATGGAGACTCTAGATTAGTTTTAAGAAAATTTGGGGAAAACCATGTCCTCTTCAGATTTCAGTGAGTGCGTTTTGGGACTACACATTAACTCAGTCAAGATTTTAACATTGAAGATGAAAATACATGATAAAGAATGCTTAAAAAGTGCCCAGGTATCCAAAACAGAACTTACTAAGCTAGAGCTGCAAGATCTAGTTTTATGTTGACAGGAGGCCAGCAAGGCTGGTAGAGAAACATTTTGTATCATAAGGTATGGGAATGAAGAGAACTCCAGGTATTTCCAACTTTTTGTGAAGAAAAAGGACACAGTTCAAGCTGAATCAGACCTCAACATGGAACTAGCCACTCAAGTCATCGTATATAGAGACAAGGATTCAGTCCCCCAAAACAACTGACTTGACTTTTTATGGACTTTTTATTCACTTGTCGCAAAGATTTTGACTGGGGCATCCACATTATTAATGCAAAGATGTTTCAACCATTTCTCATGTCTCAAAGTCACCAGAAAGAAAGAAAAAATTTTGATCACAATGAACTGGCTTTAACTGATTTTGTCTGGAAAGTGCCCTGAGATGACTTTGTTGTGAATTGAACAAAAAAGATTTGTGAGTTGTGAATTGAATTGAACTGAAAATGTTATTTACTTGACTAGATCTAGTTGAGGTAATTGAAGTAGCAACACCTCGAAAGCCTTTTTCAGCATGTCTAACTGCAGGGAATCACTGTCCCCAAGACTTCTACTTGTTTTGATTGGCTTAGGATGTCTGGAGCTGAAAGGCAGGTGGTTCATAAACAGAAAAAGAGTGCTACTGGCACTTTAGCCCTTTTAAGACTATGCGACCACAAGCTGGTCTCTATGCTCTCCATTTGTAAATGGTCCATGTATGAGTCTGTGGTGACTTAAAGCCCACTCTTAATGTTAGAATTTCAACCAAGATTAAAGATTTTCTGTTTTTACGCTTCTAGATTACAAGAAGCCATGTTTCCTGCTGAGGTGGAAAAACCTCTGCATAGCATGTGGAGCTTATAAGACATTAACTTTCCACTGAAGGTCTGACTAATGACGTCTCGTTGAGGCTTCTTAAGACTGGGAAGGTGACCCCTGCAAGTATTCTGGGAAATTAGATTACTGTCTAACCACTAACTTCACTTTTAGTCTTGTTTCACGCTGCTTCAGTAGTTATAGCTCCAAATGAAACACACTCAGAACCTTTTTGTTTTGTTTGTGAGTCTTTGTCAGCGGTTACATGTTTTGTGTGTCTTTCAAAATATATTTAATGTTGATAGTACATTTAAGCCTCTCCAAGTATAACACTAATTCTTCAACAAGCTTAAACATGTAAGAAAGTGTTATTTTAAGTTGCTTCAATCCACAATTACTACATGCTCTACATGTCAGTATGAATTGTTAAGATGTTCGACTGTGACATTAAAGAGACCATTTTACTGTTTCATGCTTCATTTTAGTTACTGCACGACTCATGGGAATTGTAAATATCATCCATGCAGCATGACACTTTCATTTTACAAACATGTTTGAATGAAGTGTAAGGAACATAGGCAGAAAAGTGACCAATGCCTGAATAGTTGAATGGCAACACTTTAGTGGCTGGATGAATCCATTCATGTAGGATGTCTCATGTCCAAAAAGAGCTGAATAGCATGTGTTACACCCAGGGCTCTAAATGAGCTCTTCTGATCACTAGACAATTTGCCTAGTTGACTCATGGTTACAAGTTAATCAGAATTTCCATTCAGGTCAGCCAGATAATCTAAACCTAACCCCTTAGCTTATTTTTACCATATCAGCTATTATTTCATTTATGAAAAATGCCAAACAACAAGAACAGCATTGTCTTAGCGTTCTCTTTTCGCTGTCTTGGTGGTCCATTTGTCTTCAGGGTGTTCCAATGACTTTGGGTAGTCTTGTTATCTTTTATAGTTTCCACCTTAAAATTATTGGTCCCAACAAAGTTGGTCCTCAAAGGTCACTGTTCGGCTGGTTTAGGAGGTTTACTGCGGCAGGCAGCCAACCTGAATCCGAGTAATGGATCAACATGACATCAAAGTTTGCTCCACCTTCAGCAGTATTTCAGGAAATTGTTGGTAAAGACCCCACACACCCATCAATGGATGTATGATGCATCATGGAAAACGCTTCATAGGAAAAATTGTGACTGCACTGCCAAGCCAAGTAACTGAAATAATTCAGCTCAATTTATACTAGACCAAATTAATTTCAGCCCAGTTGCTTACCCAGTGCATGCTTTATAACTTGCAGGTGCTTTATAGAATCTACAAGCAAAGCTGTTAAAAGAAAAATAATGTAAAAAATAAAGTATTATGTCAGTGTGGATCGTTCACAGAAAATGTTGTCCAGTAAACCAGATTTATTGCTGATAGATGTATAAATCTCCAAGTGTATCTCTGAGATTTCTAACTATAACTATAAAGACTTTTACTAATCATACATTAATGAGTTCAGTAGGACAGTAAGCATTTAGTAGAACCATATAGCAAGCAAAGTGTTCAGTCACAACTAAAAACAAGTGAATGTCAGAGTATTCATATGGCTCTACTGTCTTGTTTTTCTTTGTGTCTTTGTTTTCCCTTTCCATTGTCTCCTGAGGGCCCCTAAAACCCAGGAGACAGCTACTCAGCTGGCCTACCTGCTTCTCATCCCATCATCAGCTTCAGAAGTTGATCCGCATCCTGCTTTTCCACCCAGTCTTCACCACATTATTACATCAGCAACAGCTGGAGCTGATTTTCCTGTGCCACTGATTATAGTTTACTATTTATCTCCTGCAGCGTTTCTTTACCCTTTTTTAAACCGTTTTCCTCATGCACATTAGATTCATCCCACCAGCCAGTATGTATATATCATGTATATATCTTTATTGATTTAATTTTATATACATTATGGGTTCAACAATGCTACGGGGTGTGTGGGTGTTTACCCTATTGGGAGCACTGTATCGTTTGTACCAAACAATACAACATTTTTATGAACTTGCCCTCTGATGATGGTGGATCTGAGCTCAGCTGCTCCACAGAGCACCTCCAACATGCTTTAACTGAAGCAGGGGTCCTGTTAACAGAATATTTTCATTCATTCATTGATGATGAAAAAATCAAAGACCACCTGCCATTTTAAAAGATTACAACATTGGATTAAGAAACTGTACTTAAAGAAGCTATAGGCCTACCCGATTTCACGTCTGGCTAGTTAAGTTAGCGTCAGCAGCTAGTTTGGCGTGACGCCCTTTCTCTGCCAGGTTAATATTCGAAACGTCCAGACTCCGGTTCAGCCAGTAATAGCGCTCCCCTAGTGATCTGGTATTAAGGTATGGAAGTAAAACCCCTTAGCCGAGAAAAAGCGTCACACAAAAGCTAAAAAAACTAGCCGCTATCAAAAAATTACAAGTTAAAAAAACATTAAAATATATTTTTAGTATTGAAAAAACTGAAGTATTGCACTGAACCTTCCATTTTGTGTGTTGTTGCACTATTATATATATATATATATATGTGAGATTCTAAAGTCTATCTACTCTAAACATCCAATGACAACTTTGGTCATATAGCCTACATGAATGACACATTATGTATGGAAGTTGGCGGAGGAGAGAGCAAAGGAAAAATCAGTAAATGTCGGTTTGTCAGAAGTGGGGATGCATATTTGAGGGATCAGGAGTTATACCTCTTATGTAACACATAAACAGGCAGAAAGGAACGGGTAGTGAACCAGCCTTATCAAAGAAGATAGAACATAAAGTAGTGAAGCCAAAGGTCAGAATAAACACTATAACAATGCTATGTGTTGCCTGGTGGATTGTAGATTACATCATTCGAGATGGCTGGCATCTTAACCTCTATATGTCAGAAAATGTTACGTACAGTTTGTGCACACAGAACTTTGTGTAACGAGCAGGGGTGTATGTGCAGACAGCATGAACAGCTTTAGATGCTGTCATTACAAACACTGACGGTTCAATTTTGGTCCATTCTTTGTGTGTTTACCCTTAGTTTCACCCCTCTCTCCAGTGAAAGGTCTCCCCTGCACAGTGCTGGTGATCAGGGACATTTACGGTCAAACATTTACCCGAGTTATGTCAGCAAGCTGACAGGGCAGGGGAGGAGGCCCTCGTCATTTCCATGTCTCATTTCTAGCGTTGTTTCAATTCATTTGCACCAAATATTAAAATATAGCTTTGTTCGTTTTAAGTCCTAAAAAACTTTTACGTGAACTTCTTATGTCAAAGACTGCCTTAGATGTTCACTCATAGACTGACCAAGCTTGTTTTTTCCTCTTTTCTAAATACGCGCGCACACACATGCACGCACACACACACACACAACCCCAACTCCCATGTCCCTCTCTCACATGAAAGATTTAACTTGAGCATGCCAGGGAGCTTATTACTTTGCCTGGAGAGTCCCAACAATACTTAGTCTACTTCTTTCACCCCACCATTTTTGAAAACTCAACATTTAAAAAAATCAAATAGTCTAACTGCACTGCATAACAGCCGGGTGGTTACCCAGCAGAGCGTCTTTATCGATGCAAATATGAAAGCAGTGTTTAAAGGCTGAACGTCACTGCTAGCCTCTTCTTTTTTAGTCTTTTAAAAAGCAAGATTTAAAAAGAACATTTCATCATGTTTTGGTGTCTATTTGAAGTGAAATATGCCACGTATTTGCGTTATTTCATGCATTTAATTTTATTCAGCGTACGCATCTGTGTGATTCTTTTCGCCGTTTAGAAGCTGCTGGCACTCCAGTGTGTAATTTTCTATGTATAACTTTGTCTCCGAGGCATTACGGTCAGAGTAGTTGTTTGTGTTTTTCTTCTATGATGTTTTTTTTTTTCAAGCGAAATAAACATGCACCACACACAAAGCAGAAACACGCGTGTACATGCAAGCTGTAAAACATGTGCATCTGGACACGTGCCTCAGAGATCCATTGCATGTATGTAGTTTTCTATTTGCCTATACAGCTGGAGAAGAGCTCCACTTAGGCGAGCCCACCCCCTACCTCTTTGAACCCTTCCCCTCTTGTCTCTTTTTTTTCCCTCTGGGGAAATTAGGCAGGATAATGGAGAAAGGTGCAAATCTGGAGCTTATACAGATTTGCACCTGTTGTCTTGGAAGAAAAACAAAACATTGAAGACAACCTGGAGTCCACTAGGGTACGGCCAAACACATAAAGGCACAACAACATCACCTTTGAATATATCATCAAACACATCCAGATATGATGTTTTAAATTCATTTAAACATTCTTGCAGTCTATAAAAGAAAACTCTTAAGGCCTTAATTATTGTGTTTGCAGAGTGAATCTATTAAACGTTGGCTAATCTGTGGTGTATTTTTTAACTATTTCACTAATTATGCATATGAATTAGACACAACAATGTAAAGGAAAAAACAACACAGTTCCCCAGAGACCACCCACTTTGAACCACAGAGTACAGTAATACACTGTATAATAAAGAAGTGTGTGTTTGTGTGTGTGTGTGTGCGTGTGTGTGTGCATATTGCTTTCTTATCCTAATGTTTATGCCTGCAGTCACATGCTTTGAGCACTTTTTAAGCCATGGGGCCTTAACATTTGCTTCGGGATGCTGTGATCTGTGTCACATGGTTACTCTCATGAATGGACTAGTTCATGCAAGAAAATAAAGTTCAGTCAGTCAGAGGAAATTTGTGGTTATGGACATGTAAGTCATAAAAGCTCTCCAGAAGTAGTAGTGCTAATAGGAAATATTCCATTCAAACGGGCATCCAAATAAAAAAGTGGATTTTAAGGTCTCCTGGCAGAAACAAACTGGGTGGTAGGGTGCAGTAAAATGTGAGGGAGAAATATACCTGCATGCATGTAAGATATTAAAGCCTGGGTGTGTCAGCTGCACTTGAATGATACCACTGACATTTTCAGGAGGGTTTTGAGAAAAAATAAAATTGAGGAAACAAAGATGAATAGTTAAAAAGTGTATACCACACTGCCAAAAGGCCACTCAACATACTGCAAGCCGCTAGTCAATAAAAAGTAAAATAACCAGCGATGATAGGTTGAAGACGAACGGGTCGGAGGAAAATGGCACCATCCTCTATTTTGCTGCCATTTTCCAGCTGTGGAAAACAAGTGTGTGGTGTGTGGTGTACTACATAAATACAGGAATCCTGGGCAGTAGGAAATTGCCAACATGAGTGAAAGCATATGATTTCATAGTAAACTGCAATCAGTTCAACAAGAGGCAAAAATGCCACTCAGAGTCGGAAAACAAGGGCGACGCGCTCTAAAAAGGAGGTCTCACACGGCTGGGCAGCTCTGCCGGATCCGAGTTATTAAAAGGCAATTCTCATCTTTTATGCATCAAGTTTATATCACCGCAGCAGCTGTTGAGCTTGTTGTGGCAGGGGATCCTCATGAGAAAGTGTGTGGTCTGAACGTGGGCTTTAACACTGGCACTCCTGTCATGTGACAGTCCATTTTGGGTTCTGACGCAGTGCTGCAGCAGCGTTGCATTACACTGTTATATGAAACAAGGGTGAAGTAATGAAAGCCATTTCCAGTGGATATCTGCAGTTCACTATGTAGCAAAATAAAGAGGAAGATGATGCATCTTGGTAAAGAAGAAGACAGCAGTTAGAACAGCATTTCAGCTGCTTTTTCTGCACATAAGCTCCATCTTTTTTTTTTCTTCTTTTTTTTGTTGGAGAAGATCCTCAGTGTTTTCAAACACAGATTTATTTGAAGCTGTAATTTAGGCTTCCTCTTTGCCACTTCCCACTGGGGCAGAGGTCATGAGGGACCAGAGGGAAAGGGAGGGGTGGTAGGAATGAAAGCTGAGAAAAGAGAGACCCAGCATTGTCATTCTCATTAAAGAATGTCGCAGGATCACACTTAAGCGGATGCTACACAGACATGTTGAATATCAGTTCCGTTTCATCCCAAAGTTCCCCCGATCCCCCCCAAAATTGTCAGATGTCTCTGAAACTGGTTTTTCCTCCACAAAGAGTGACTAAGTATGTTTGCTTTGAGAAGTGAGCAGAGACGAGAGCGGCTAAGAGCATGCGTGGCTGCATGAAACAAAGACGAACAGAGCACAAAGGCGTGGGGGTTTGGTGTTGTGCAACAGACTGACATTGACCAGGGTTGTCTAATGATGACGCGGCAGTCCATTGTGTCATTCGTCTGCAGAGTCTGCACCCTTTGCAGCCTCTCCTTGAATATTTCTGTCCTTTCCTTCTCTGTCACTTATCCTCACATACATGGTTGTCTTCTCTGTTCATTCATGCATTTAACATCAATGCCATGAGGAAAATCCTTGTTATAATCTTGTAAATTTTGCATCATTTTAAAGCTTCAAGTCATGCCACAGTAAATGAATAAATAAATTGGTTTAAAAGTTAACATTAATCAGTATTACATAAAGATTTTTTAAAATCCAGACATTAAATGGAAAGATTCTTTTGGAAAGCAGAGTTTAATTTATTTGTAATTTTGCATCAATCTCATTTAATGGCATTTGATTTAACATCATAGAAAAACACTGCAATCAATACTTTCTGTTACCGTGAATATAACGTAGTTCTTACAGCTGGGAAAATGTGCCTGACATTAATAAACCACCCATTAGATACAGTGAAACATGACTCAGTGTCCCTGTCTAGTGGTTAGTGTTACTTTAGGATGAATTTGTCATTAACTTGTTGATATAAATGAATGAGAGGGCAACAAATTATTTTAATTTAGAAAAATCTAAATATTTGGAGGCTTTGGATCAAAACTAGTGTTTTGTGAGGAAAAAATAATAAATGCTGTATTTTTTTCTGATTTTTCTTTTAGAAATTTGGGATTTCGCTCTTCATTTATTACAATGACCTCTTTTTCTCAAAGTTTTATATACATTACACTGAAAAACAATTTAAGTATATACTACCACATATTTAAGAATCAATTGCGATACAAATAGCTATAGACTGACCTAGATGTGTAAAATACTTTCATAGTTTCATTAATGCCATGAAAATGCAGGAGATTAATGAAAATTTGTTATGAGAACAATTTTGTTTAATTTCTGTTGAAGCCACTCCACTCAAAATCAACATGTTTCAATGAAATACGATTTATGTATACTGTAAAGCTGTGGTCGATTTCTTTTCAATAAAAATGAGAATATCTTTAGTGCATTGGTTTGTTTTTTTTGTTTGTTTTTTACAAATCTCTGTTATTAGAGCAGAAGATAAATTTAACACACATAACTACTTGTAATTAAATCAGTATCAGTTTGTTTAAAGCTGTAAACAGTTTTTGCTTGTGTTACAGCAGTGCAGCGTTGTAGAAGTAATGGACCACAATGATTTTGTTCTTTTTTAATAGCATCGTTTTCTTGTCCAGCACTCAGGAAACAGGGGGGAAACTTCCTGACGCTTGCTGTAAGCAGGTGTTTTTCATGCTAGGGCTTATGATTGTGTTCCTGTGTGCAGTCAAGCATTCACTCTGGCTGGAAATGTCTTTACTGGTGTGTGTCCGCTCTCCAACACAGCCACTTCATATTAAACGCTTCCTGAAGAGCTGAAAAAAGTGGAAATAATCCATCAAATATATTTCAATG
This sequence comes from Craterocephalus amniculus, assembly GCA_036024015.1. Taxonomy (NCBI): domain Eukaryota; kingdom Metazoa; phylum Chordata; class Actinopteri; order Atheriniformes; family Atherinidae; genus Craterocephalus; species Craterocephalus amniculus. The sequence continues at coordinate 4,710 of JAVQJG010065294.1, read as the reverse complement.
TCAGCCAAGAGGATACAATGCAACATGTTTGTTATGCTTTGGATCTGCTGCGAAGGGAGAATCAAAGTCACTCTTTAACAAAGGTCAGAACTGCTCAGAAAAGAGGGAAATAAAGGGAACTCCAGAAACAAGGAAAAAATAAAAAGTTTAACTGCACAGTTAACACACTTTTAGAGCATCACTTTCTCAGGAGGCATACCTTTGTTAAAAGATAGAAAAATGTCATGAGCATGTGGGCTGCTCTGACATTTAAAAAGCCGAGGAGAAAAAAAAAACATGTGGATGGAAAAAGCTAATGTCAGCTTCAAAAACAGGATTATTCAGAATTATTTATTTAAAAGATAGATGAAAAAGATCCAACATATGAAGTTGGTCAACTTTCGCATTTTTCGTTTCCACACATTTTTGGTGTTAATGTTACATTAATTTTACAGCCGACTCAGTGGGATCCTGGTGGTCAGGTGTTTATTTTGTCTCAGGATTTTCCTTTATGTGGTTTAAAAGGAATTTAACTAAGAACTACCGGAAAAGATGGTTTGCTTCCCATTACCTAGTGCCTGCTTGGCAAGATCTAAAAGTACTCCATTAAATGAATGATATGGTACATTTAGCTGGTATTCTTATAAAGTACCAGTGAAAAGATTTGAAATATCCCATTCATTTTGAATGAGTAGATGTGTTTAACTCCTCAGAAGTGTCCCCCTGAGGCTAACATTATTCATTTTTAGGCTATTTATACAATACAATAAAAGTTGTGACATAAAATCAAGTTCCAGTTACTTTGTGCTTCCTGACTTGAACATATTGTAAAATCAAAAGACGGTTTGTGCGCTTGTCAGTTGAACAAACGGGAAAGCAATCAGGTGATTTGGGATGGTGCATGAGGTTGGACATACAGCCAGAATTAAACTAAAGGAAAAGAACAAACTAGGGATATTTTTAAGAAGTGTTTGATTTCTGCTACAGAATCGTGTCTCTAATGCTGCGCTGAATCCAATCATCAATGGCTTTCAGCTGTCTCTTGCATTCCAGTTCCTTTAAATCTTTTAACGCTTTCTTGTTCACAGTGCGCCAAAAAAAACAAAAAAAACCCTGAAATTATTCTGTTAAATGTTGATTTGGAAAGCATCTCATTGTGTTTTTTGTTTATACTCCGTAGAATCTCCCAAAGTTTTGGAACGTGGTTGTATATGTGGCATCTAAAAAGGGCGAGGAGGCATGCTGACTATTCAAAGCCTTTCTCCCAAACTTAGACAAGAGAAGCACTCATGGTGTTTGGTGTCTTCTGGCAGAAGGAAAGTCCTATGCAACTCCATGTACAGAAAGGGAATATCCCTGAGGGAGAATCTGTCACATAATACATGACTTATGCAATACTAATTCATACTGTAGTGCTGCATTTAATACGGAAAGGGATAGTAAATTTGAAGGAAAAGTGATTACAATATTAAAAGAGGCCTTGTGGAAGGAACTGTGTACAGTACATGTTCTGCTCAGCTTTCAAAATTCCTCATGCCTGAGTGGAAAGAATGCAGCCATTTTTTTTTTTGAACATCGGTCAAGTTTATTGTTGTTGGAATGGTAAATGGCCTTCGTTTTTATAGTTCTTTTCAAGCCTTTTGACTATTAAAATATAGTACACTATGTGCTGCGTTCACTCACCGCTTCCTATTCAGTACACAGTGTGCTAGTCTCAACCACACTCCATAAACACATCAGAGGCAAAGCTGAGTTCAGCATCTCCATCACGTGCATCGATATAACCAGAGATGGAACCACCTGTTATTCTGACTGGTGTACAACTGCAACTCTCCCACAGACAATGTGGATGATCGCATTGAAGTGCAGCAGCAAAGGAGCATAAAATCCTAAAATAAAGACGCAGAGAGGTCTGGTTGTTACTACAACAGCTCTCTCTCTGTGCTATGTGTGATACTGTGTATGGCCTTAGCAGCTGTAACATCCCCTGGAAACTCGGGGCACACGCAAACGGCACTGCAGCCGATCTTCAGGCCGCACACTGAGAAGCCGATCAAAGTCTGTGTTTGCCACGTGCTGCAGCATTCCTTTAGGTTTGTGCAATTGCACTGCTCCTTGTGCTGTTGTTTGCAGCTGAGAAATCAGTGTGAGGACTGCATTCATCCCAGTTAAATCCAGTCATGTATGAAAGCCAGTGGGCCTCGGCTCGGCCTGCCTGCAACTATTTGCTTTTCCAGCTGTTTCCTAGACTCACCCATCTAAGTGGGAGAGAAAGTGGTGTAGATGTGCATGTGTGTGTTGGTTCGGGGACAGGGGCGTCAAAGCGAGATGGAGAGATTCCGAGTTCTAGGAAGGAAGCTAGTGGGGAAGAGAGGGCTGCAGTGAAAGTGTGTGCAAGTTAAGTCAGAGTGCCTCCTGTTCTTGTTGCACTGTAGTGTGTTTGCACAGTGGAAACACTCCTAGACAACCGAGGCAACTCATACAGTAAATGCTCTCTGTCTCCCTCACACACACACACACACACAAGCACAGATGAAGATGGAGTCCCATGTGCGCATGCCCCCAACAGAAACACGCCCAAAAGCCTTGCTGCCCCTCGTATACACTGATCCGCCTCTCAGACACAAAGCCACAAGGGATGGCCTAGATTCCAGCACATGCACACACAGGCAGCCTACAAGGGGGGAAAAATTAAGCACACACACACACACACATGCATACATATAAATCCAAACTATAATGACTTTGTTTTTTCATAATTATGGAACAACTTGAGTTTTCATGTTCAGACTTCAGCACCTCAAGGGGTCAAAACTTACGTTTGCACACTTGCAAATCTTTTTCTTTTTCTTTCATTGTTTAAAAGAGTCGCAAATATGCCTTGAAGCTGTTGCTCCTCTTGGTCCAACCTGATATTCAGGATCATACAATGACCAAATTTTCTCCATAAATGTCCATGTTTAACATTCATTCTCATGGCGTCTAAAATGATTATCACAATAATGACTATAACAGTTGGCGGAACCTGAAGAAAGCTAAACCAAAGAGCCCTGACGACATTCCTCTGAAAGAGAAAGAGGGACAAACAATGTGGAGAAAAGTCCCCCCCCTCCCCCCCCCCCCCAAAAAAGTCTGTCACACGGTTGTCACTTAACTCTAGTGGTATGTTGTCACACAGGTCATTTTAAATTTGAATGCCCTGACTTACCTGTCTGTTAGATTTCTGTCGAAGTGGAAGAAATTGAATTATAATAATTTGATTTAAGCTGACTATAGTGTGACAACAAAATAGTGCTGTATAACATTACAATGCACAGACCCGCAATTCTCAGCCCTGGTCCTTGAGGATCGCTGACCTGCATGTTTTACAGATGTTCAGACTTATACACACCCTACTGAAATGAATGGCTGATTACCGGGCAGCTTAACCGATCTGCATCAGGTGTGCTGGAGCTGGAAGGAAAGAAAACATGCATGGCAGAAGTCCCCGAAGATGATAACTGAGAAACACAACCATACAGTGTAAAGTAAAAAAAAACATGACACTAATCAAATAAATACATTCATTGATTCACTTTCTGTAACGCTTAGTCCAGTTCAGGGTCACAGGGAAGCCGGAGTCTATTCCGGCTTAACAGGCATGAGGCAGGGTTCAAACAAATCCAGTTTCTAGAAAAGTTGTAAAGTTTTCTAAAATGCCAGAAAAACTTAAATCGAACTTTACTACATTAAAGGAAAGTCACACATTTTGAATTTTATACCAGCAACATATGATAAATACATTAATAGATATAAATAATGTTATTCTGCGGATATTAACTGTTGTATTTCTCTCTGTTCTTAATAAATACAGACTTCAAATTGATTCTATTGTTCATGATGCAGTGTACATTTTCAATAGGAGACTATGGACAGCACGCGAGTCAACAGGCTATAGTGTTTCTCATCTTTGGGATATAAAGCCTCACATCTGTTTTCCCCCCAAGTTGAAACGTGGACTCATCAGACCATAAAACATGTGTCCATTATATGTTTCCATTCATCTCAGATCTGAGATCTCGGATAAACTTTTGCCCAGAACTTGGCAGAATTTCAGTGGATAGTTGATGTAAGCCTTCTTCTCTCCATAACACAGGTTCAGGTTACATTTTTGGATGCAGCGGTGTGTCATTACTCATTCTTGTTTAGAAAGATTGAGCCCTTGGAAAATGCTTCTCTTATAACCAATACTGACACCCTAACCATTTTTCAATTAATCTCCAGGTTGCACAAGCTTCCTGAGCTGACATACTTGTTTATAAGATTTTCTTTGCATGTCTGCAAACCTTTTCAGTGTCCAACAAATATCAAATGGCAGATTTCTTTTTTCTTAAGGAGCTAAAAGTAATTTTTTTTCGCCGTTAGGTGGAGTACTGTGGAGTTGTCTCAAATCAAAACAAAGCCTGTGTCAATCAATGCCTCTCTACCTCTCCCCCAACCGAAAAACCACACCCCTCTTTTTTTTAAAAAGGAAAAACTCCTCATCGCCTCATACAGTTTTACTTTATTTATTAATTTTAAACAGAGAGCATGTTTAAAATTATGTAGGCCTAAAAACAGTATAATTATACATTTTTCTAAAACTAATGCAAACATGACTAGTTCATGATGGGGTGTGCTTGTGCAATACATGAGCTCAGCTAAGAACCGCAGCTTATTCTAATTATTCATCGTTATGATCCAAAACATAAA
>JAVQJG010065290.1:0-24582 GCA_036024015.1 Craterocephalus amniculus | reverse complement strand
ACTGACCAAGTGAGAGGAACCTCAAAGTTTCTACAGTATATTCAAAATCCAGCATGACTCCTCCTGCATAAAAAAGATTAATACTGTTTGCTTGCACATTCATCAATTTCTGTCACATTCAATCTTGATATGTTGCTAGCAACCACTTTGTGGAGGCAAATGGGGTTCTTAATAAAGAATAAAGCCAGTATGGAAGGCTAATACAAGGGCTTGAACTGTCTTTACAGTGGTCTCAAGACCTTCACAGACAGATATGCAACATGTATTTAATCAGTCTGTTGCTGCACCATGTCATTTTCTGTCATACTTTCTATTCTTTTTGTAGTCTCTTTGGCTGCTTCAGTAAGAGGCTAAAACCGGTTTAACGGAATGATGCAAGAAACTAATCCAACCTCGTGTTGTAAGATTCTAAAATTCATTTGTAATTCTTGTCTGAGCAGATAAGAATCACAAAGTCAGCCTACGATCAAAGTTAAGAGATCTGATGTCTCAGCAGGACCTGGAAAAACCTAGACCATGCATTCATCTTAGTCGGCTTGAATATTGAAACAGGGTCTTCACAGGTCTGCCAAAAAATCAATTAGACGACTGCAACTTATTCAGAACTCTGCTGCTTTTCCTTACTAAAACCACATCAGTCAAGCTCTGGTCTTTACACTGGCATTCAGCTTCTGTGCCCCACATGTCTGGAATAAACTCCCAGAAAGCCTCAGATCAGCAGAAACCCTCCGTTTATTCAAATCCAGGTTAAAGACCCTCCTGTTCTCTGCTGCATTTCAATAGCTTTTATTAAAAAGTTCAAATCTGCACTAGTTCTTTCAAGCCTGAATTTAAATTTAAAGAAGTGGTGGTGGTAGATAATTTATTCTGTGCTGTTATTATCAATAGTTTGATAAGCACTAGTACTGGGTGTTCTATTGATCTTCCCCTCGATTTTCTTTTGTATATATATATTCAGTTATAAGCTGCAACTTCCTTTTTTACATCTAGTGCCACTATTTTCATAGTTTTTTGTGTAACTGATTGCTGCAATAATTACATTTACCTCAAGAGATCATGAAACATAACATGAAAACAAAAAATAAAGAAAAGTACAACCCCTCAAATCATAAAACTCTCTTTAAGGGCAATGCAGTTAGTATAAAATTACTTTTAGTAAGTTGGATGCATATTGGTATTACAATAGTTGGTTATTTCTTTACTTGCTCAGACACTCATTATTCTATCCAATGGAGAGTACATCATGAGCACCAAATGCTGGTGCGCATCTGCTCTGCGTATTTCGGTAACATGGGTAGACAAACAAGTCCTAGCTCGCAACAGTGACGTCAGCGCGCCGCGAAGGTGCAGTAACGCGCAGCGATTGGGTGAGCGCAGAGCTAAAGTGTTTTGTACAGTCAAAAAAGAAGACACGGGTAACAACAACAACAGCTGCGGCTGCACGAAACTCACTAAAGACATACTGGCACTTTTCGGGGTCACTGTTTAGAGATTTCGGTAAGGAAACGTACTTAAAAGCGTTCTTTCAGGCGCAGTTAGCCGTGGTCGGCTGTAGCAGCTTCCGCCCTGTAGGAAGTTTCTTTTGTCCTCTTCAGCCAACAACAACAAAACAAGCGAGGCAGCGTGCAGACTGTGGAGGGTTTGTTGGGGATTGTTTAGTAACAGTATAAAAATAATTAATAACATTTAATTCGGCTAGTTTTGGAGCAATTAAGTGTGTTATCTCATTTGGTTGTTTGTATGAAATACCTTTGGACCGGTCAATATCAGGGACGACCGAGCTGAACTGATAGCTTGCTGGGTGTGTTACACAGGTGACTGCATAAACGATACGATAGATGGTTCCGTTTTATGAGTATTGAATAGTAAAGTAATGTTTTTTTCAACAATAAAATACTAGCAAATCAGTTTTGTAACCAATTTGCACGTTTCTTTCATATATTCTTTTTACTCAAATTCTCCTGACTATGATAAACATGCTTCATGTCTGCTTGGTGGTTAACCCACTAAGGTCAAAAGCAGGATAACATTAATATTAATTTACTTTTGATTGTCAATTGTGAAGACTGTGCAGTATATTCATAATTCAATGGTATGGCCTTTTCATATATATATATATATATATGTGAATGGCCATATATTACATGCATATAGTTGTAATGTTTTTTATTTCCTATTTCTTCAGATGTCACGATGGCTGCAAACTTTACAATTTCAGACAGTGATTCAGACCCATCGGAGGAGGTAGAGAAAGAAAATAATCAGCCATCAGCTGGTCAAGCGTGGCAAACCCTTACGCTACCTGGGCTCAGACAAGCAGGTAAGAAACTATCATAGAAAGCATAGATTTTTCCATCTACTTGATGGAAAAAACGTGAAATAGAAATTTGGGAAAAATTGCCACATCTCAGTATATTTCTAATCTTTTTAAAAGTATGTTTTATTAGTCACAACTGCATTCTGCTCCAGACGAGACTCACAGTGCCCAACTTTAATGTTACAACAATTTTCACAGCCAGCATATGAGTTAATTCAAATTCATTCTGATTGCAACTTCATGCTTAACAGTACTTCTCAAAAATGCAGCTAAATTTTTCTGGACAGCAAAAAAGAGTCCATCTGTTTAGAAGTTGTCATTGCCTTTGGTTCCATTAGCATCCCTCTCATTACACAATCGATTAAAGTAATGTTTTAATGTCCTTCTTGTAACAACTGCAAAGTTGACTTTCACTCTTGCAAACTAATGGTAGAATCATTTGTTTCTTTTTTCTTTAGTTTTATCTCGGTCTTCTTCCGGCCTCATTTACAGGCAACTTTGCAAAAACAAATCTCTCGCTCACCATTTGTTTTCACTGATATATTTGTAGATATTAGTATAAAATTTCAGTATTATTCAGATAAAATTTTGGCTATCACATGTAAAAGGTTTAAAAAATTTACTCAGAGCAGCAAGAGAATAAAGACATTAATAATATTCTATGTTAATGCATGTTCTTCCACCATAACATCTCAAACCCCTCTCAACTTTCCCCTCACCCATTTAGGGAAGGGTCGGATCAGACTGAACTCAGAGTCCAATGCTTCAACATCGTCCAAAGATGAGGATCTCATGCTCAGGGGGGAAGAGGAAGCTGGAACCCCTACTGAGGGATTTGCATTTAGGGGACGATCTAAGTCAGCTCCCCCAGCCCTTTGGGCTGCCAAGAAGTATGGCCGGCAGCTTCGAAGGATGAGTGATGAGTTTGACAGCCTGCTTGATAAAGGGGTGAGTATGAGTAGAAAAGAAATCTATAGTTTTATCAGTCTATCTGCAATATGTTAAGCTTTCCGACCTGCATCTGTTTCATGCAGGGGATGCGGAAGGTGAATAGTACTGGAACGGCCAAACAGATGCACCACTCTAAAAGTTGGTGGAACTACCTCTTTAGTCACCAGGAGACAGAGGGAGAAAACAACCACCATGAAAACCACACGCAGCGCACTGAGTAGGAAAATACGAGCTGTACAAGGCTTTTTGCGATAGATGAAGACAGCAACATGGACGCCACAGTAACAATGCAACCTGCGGTGGAACAAAATGTTGGTTTGATCAAACACGATGGCGTGGCTCAGTGGGGCACTACAGCACATGCTCAGTGAGTCCCAAAATGGACGTGTAATTTTTATGTCATTGTTAACTATTTTAAAATGTTTTTCCTGCAATTGTGTTTTGATTGTGATGTTAAAACAACAGAGAAAAAGAAACCTGTTAAAACAGCCCTGTGTCTAATGGAAAAAGTCAACCAGGTGTGAAGTTAAGACTCGGCTGTCTGCAGTCCACTAAAGGGGAAAAAATGAGAAACGATTCAGTTATTTTTCACATCAAAACAATGCAATAAACAACAGATGGAGAGATAAATGTACTGACATCAAAACACCTAGCTATTTGAGGCCCCTTTGAGTGCTGTTAGAATTTCCTTCATGCCTTCTGCCTGTGTGATAAACGAGGCGTGTTTTCCTCCAAATGTTTGTGTTTAACTTGCACAAGCTCACGACGATCACTGTAATTGTGTGCCAAAATAATCTGCAGGCAAATTGAAAGAGTATAAAAAAAGAGGAATTTTAAAGAAGATTTTTAAAGCATTCGACTCGGGTCTTTTATCCAACTTATTGCAAGCCAGTGACATCCAAAACAACTGTACTCGACTATCAGTTACTGCTTTGTAAGATCAGATTTATCTAAAGAACAATCTTGTACTTGGACAATCTCTGATACAAAAATATTATCTTTTGTAAAACTTCAGGGTTAGTTTATAGGTGATGACATTAAAACTACATATAAAAGCACAACCAGCCTATCTTTATAAAGCCTTGGACAAGCAAAAAAAATAATAATAATAGGTATTTCTATGTGTAAATATCTTGTGAATATTCTATCAAATGGTGGGAGGGGTGGATGTTTTAAGCAAGGTGATTTAACCAGAATTTTATTTAGCAGGTTTCCCACACTGATAAGTTTGGCTAACCTAGCAATAGGCTGTGTATAATCCATGGCTGATGTAATAAATGTTACGTGCATATTCAAGAAAGACGGGGAGGATGACTTTAACTGCTGTAGCGCACACTAGCCTTCAGCCTCGTTTCCTCAGAGGATGATTTATTTTGAGAGTCCAGTTTCATTTAAACACATTTTTGTGGATTTAAATATGCTTTTTGTATCCAAACTATTAGCAGTTTGCTCAGAAAAAGAAAGTTTCCAGTCCTGTTGGGCTTATTAAAGAAATTATTTAATTGTTGGGTTTTCACTTTCACCTTTCAAGCTTCAGCTGCAAGAATGCTGATCTGATGCTGGATTTGCAACATGTGTCATATTCAGGCTTTTGAGAACCACTCGGCTCATGCTTTAACCTTTTATGGAGATTATTATAACAATAAGTTAAGATCAGCATTTTTAGACGGCCTGGTAAAAATGATGAGGCCTGTTATGACTTGTCTATCAACATGTGATTATCGAAAATGGTAGGTTTGTTCTACTTGTGTCTTCTCGTCTTCCTCTCGACTTGTAGGGTTGAGTTGTGAAGTGCTTGGGTTTGCAGGCTAAAGGGCTGCATTTGTATTGTCTGTACTTACATTTATTGCAGGGGCTAGGTTTTTTTTAATAGCTTTTCTTAAACTTTTTAATCAGAGATCTCCAGACAATCTGAATGGGTCCACTGTTTTTATTTCTTCAAGGCAACCCGTTTTCTTGTTTTTAAAGTGTACATCACCATGTGACTGTTTAAAAAGGAGTACTACTGTTATCAGATTGCTCAAGTAATAAGTAGTATTATTCACTGTCACTAACAGACATGTACTTTTGGCACAAGTAATACAAAGAAGGTGTCAGCTGGTGGAGAGTATCTGCATGGTGTTGAGAGCATGGGGCCAGATTGTGAATTCTACTCCTGGACAAAGTTGAGTTGGAATTCGAGAACATGATCCAATGAAATGCCTTGTTTATTCTGCAACCTGTGATATGACATCACCTTACCAGCCTTGTATGATTAACCGAATCGCCGCCTTAATCTTTACTGCTCGCTGTCAAACAGTAACACTCAAGAGAAAGCACAAAGTTTATGCTTGTCCTTACGGTCATAAATGAGAAGTAAAACCAGTTCTGAAGAAGTCACGTTGTGGTTTTGACTTTAAACATTGTGTAACCATCCAAAGTATTACTTGAACCTGGAGATGAGTATGGGGGGGGGGGATAATATTTAATATTTCCATTTTTATTTGTCGTTGTTGGATTCTTTTTGAGTTTTTAATTACTTTTGTAAATGCATTTTCTCTACTGCTGTGAAACGTCTGATATACACTGTCCTGAATAAATGATTTTAAGAGTGATAAATAGATTTCTTTTGTTCAGAGTTCTCTGCAAACTTTAATAGATCATTTTAACAACAGTGTGAGAACATAAAAGAAAAAAAAAGGGTGTGATGCTTCAAAAAGACTGATGTCAGGGTACATGATTAGATGTATTATATAAAATAGTTTTTGTTTTTATCTAAAACTAAAGCTCAGTTTAATGACATAAGAATAACAAATAAAAATGGCAACGTATTCAGTGTTTTTTTAACTATTTAAAGTGAGTCTCAGTATGATACCTTGACGTTCACATGTTTTCCACACCACTACAGAAAGTGAAGGCTTCTTGGTTTCAGGCCACTTCTGACGGATCCCAGCAGAACTTGTGCTGACAATCCAAAGCTGAAAGTCTGTCCATGTCCGTGTCACTAATTGTGAAGTCAAATATTTTTGCATTCTCCTGTATTCTGTCCGGATTTGATGATTTGGGGAGGACTGGAACACCCTGCTGCACCGCCCACCTCAACAGAACCTAGAAGAAAGCAGGACTTCCTCTTAGTTTTCACTATGTTTCCATTAAATAAATGAAATCAGCGAATAGAAGAAGATAGCCTGCCTGTGCGGGTGTTCGTTTGTAGTTCTTCGCCACCTCCACGACCACAGGGTCAGTGACCAGTTCTCCTTTTCCTAACGAAGAGTAAGCCTGGAAGCACACTCCATACTCCCCACACACACTCCTCAGATCTGCCTGGCACAGCTTTGGATGAAACTCTACCTAAAGGAAGCAAATTTTCACAAATTACCTTTTTTTTTTTTTTTGTGCAAGATAAATGTTTTCAGTCCTCCTGCATCTTACCTGTAGGACTGCAGGAGGGATCCTGCAGCTCTGCATCAGTTCTTTCATGTGTGCTGGAGTGTAGTTGGACACGCCTATGGCCCTCAGCTTCCCCTGGTCATGCAGCTCCTCCAGACTGGCCCAACTCTGAGCTCGGTTCCCTTGGATCAAATGTTACCTTGAGTCATGTTACTTAACTGCTCTCTCAGGATGATACATGCTTCACAGGAACTTAATCTGCCCTTTACCTGGGTTGCGCTGGTCAGCCACCGGCAGTCCTTGTGTACCAGGCCAATGGATCAGGTAGAGGTCAATGTAACCCAAGTCAAGCTGAGACAGGTTATGGAGGGCGCCTTTCATGGCCTTCTCACCCTGATCCTTAGGGCCCAGCTTACTGCAGTGAGACAGAGAACGGACTACTGCTTTGTGAATGATTAGCTTAGCTTTTGTGCCACTTTTAAAATACTGAATTAAAAACAAAATAGATCACCTGGTTATGAATACATCCTCCCTAGTTAAACCATACTTAGGCAGAAGTCCCTGCAGGGCTCTGCCCAAGTCAGCCTCATTGTGGTACACAGATGCACTGTCAAACGCCCGGTATCCAGCAGCAAGCGCAGCATCCACAGCCCGATACACTTGTTCAGAGCCCCTCAACTTGTAGGTGCCCAAACCCAGGAGGGGCATCTGAAGTCCTGTATTTAGGACAACAGAAGGAGAGGAGGAGGAGGGGTCCATCTGATCACAAGAGTCTATAAACTGGTTGAACTGTTCTCTGGAAGAGAATAATTTTATTTGTTATAACATTACTTGAAAACGGATGAAAATGTATGACATCTGTTTATATATCACAATACATCGAACATCGATGTATTGTGATATACTGATGTCAGTACATCGAACAGGAAGTTTTGTCATGCAACAAATACATTAATATCGTTATTATGACAAACTATTAATACTTGCAGTTTAAGTATATAGTACTGAGGCTTCTGTCATTGTGACAGCTGAGAACGCAGCTGTGTCGCAGCATTGATAAAATGAAATAGCATAAATAATATTATAAATGAACGAAAAATTAGATTATTTTAGTTTTATTTTAGTTTTACCTTCTGAGTGTCCAGTTTGAAAATATATGTCAATAAACTGACCTTGAACAGTAAAGGGAAACAATAATTATCCCAGAAAATGGCACTGCAAAGTTTAAAACTGAACTCTGTTTTCCTTAGCCGCTCAAGCTACCACGTTTGGTCAGCTGACAGTCATGTGACATAAAAGGAAGGGCGGGTTTTTTTGCCGTCACCATAGTGACATGTGTTTTACACCACTGATTGGACGAAGGTCTGGCTAATGAAAGCAGCCCAAGAGGGTAGGAGGCGGGACTAAAAAGTGTTCAGCAAATCCTGAGGTGATCAATTGTTTGATTGACAGAAGAATTTTTAACCGTTGAAGTCCTGCTGGGGCGCGAGCTGTTGTCGACGAAATTTGGTGTTCGCCATTTTCTTCAAGTTTTACGGTAATTTTAGATGAAAGTTATATTTCATATTACCAAAGGTTGTGATGCTTTATGAACTTGTTCATGTTAGCCATAAAATACTAAAGGATATTTCTCTCAGTGCTGTTGCTGTACATGCTCGTTTAAATGTTGTCTTTTGTCCCAAATCATCACAGGTCAGCCAGCATGCCACTACAGACCTCGTCCTTCCCCATCCCAGAAACCCGCTTTTTTAAAGCGGAGCGTTTCATCTTCAGGTTCAAAATCAAAGGAGGCACCAGCTTCAGGCAAGACAAAATTAGTTCTTCCCATAACTTTAGATAAATACTTGTATAATAGTTTATGGGATTGTGCCTCTTTCTCTCTTTTTTTTTAAAATTCTTTTTGGGGTTTTTTTGGCTATGACTTTTAACTATGTCCAATTTTTGTCAAGTTTTAAGAAGACAAAGGTTGAGTTTTGATATATGCCAGGGGAAATATTCAGACACCATATCTGAAACCTGGATTAGATTATAATTTCTAATTTTTTTTGTAAGTAATAGTATTTGCTGCCTTGACTCTTATTACATCCATCATTTGCGGCTATTCAAAGGTAGGTTGATCAATGTTGGCTAATTTTGCTTTCACAATTTTATGGAAAGTTTTGGAGCATCAATGAGGGAATGAACATAGGTGAAGGGTGAAATGAAGATGGAGTAGTAAACTGATAGCTTCACCTTTTGACCTCCAGTGTAATGATTTCATTACTGCTGATGTTCCCTATCCTTCTGTATATCTCGCTCCAACCTGAACAAAATCTCCAAAGACATAAATTCATCCACTTGAGGAAATAATACATCTCAGACCCGAGAGAGCACTTTACAGTTTTCCCATTTAAAGGGCTGACCCTCATCCTGCCCACTTTCCTCTACTAACCTCTCAAGTGCAATAATGTCTTGGATAAGTTAGCAGAGCTACACCAAATGCAAAAATGCAGCACAAAACCAGTGAACTGAATACATCCACTATAATAGTCAATATCGATCCAAAATGCAAACATTGTTCAAAGATCTATACAATAGCCATTTATCAAAAATACTTTTTGAGTTCTGTTGACATGAATTATCGCTTTTTTACAAGTCTATCTTTGTTATAGTGACATTTATTTAAATTGATTTATTTAAACACCTGAGTTAATAAATAATAAATGATTGTCTAATTGTTTTTTTTATTTTGACATGAGTGTTAATGAATTTCAGTTTCCTGAGATATCGTTTCATGCCAATTCTTGGATCTTAACTCAAATCGAAAATCGAATCGTCACTGAATTAGATATATATCGGCAAACACTGAATTGCTTATCCACTTAAATTCTATAATATTGTATCATTATCAAACTGGTGATTTACAGCCTTAGTGAACAGCTTTAAGTAATAATTTCCCCCAATGTCACATTTTCAATTTTTATGATAGAGTATTTTCTAAAAATGTAAATGTTCCCTAAATCCATAAGGAGTATAAGAGACAGCAGAGCCCCAGGCAACATATGAAGAAATAATATGTTTCTTTTACATTATTTTTTAAAACGCCGCTATTTTCAATCCACCACCTTAATCTCTTACATATCCTGAAACATGTTTCTTAGGATTGAGGAGAGATGTCTTTTCATCTGTAAAAGAAAGGTACCTAAGGTCCCACAGGGTCTGTCTGCCTGCTGTTAAAAGATGTCAGACTAGACTAAAATTGATCCCAAGGAAATCCCTCAGTACCAGTTTTCCTTCAAAGTCTTTAAGATAGTTTTTTTCCCCTAAAACTTAATTTTTCCTCTAAAATCTCAGCAGCACTTCATCTCTCTGCTCAGCATTTGATATATAACAATGAAAGGTTTTTGATACATGCTGGTTAAAGGCATTCGGTGACTATGTGGAGCTGGAAATGCTGGTTGTATAAATAAACAAGATAAAGATGTAAAGTTAATCATTTGTTTGATTTGCTTCATTAGCAGAGAGGAAACATATGAAGATGATGGTTTCAATCATGAAATGGAGGTAATTACTAATGTGTCTGAATTAGCATTTTTTATTGATTCATTGTCTGTGTGTGTTTTGCCTCACACTATCTGTCCCTTTCAGCACATTATAAGAACTGTTATTGGCAATCTGGATAATCTCCAGCCCTTCTGCACCAACCGTTACATAATCTTTCCCTGTATCCTTCACATTAGTTTGCTTCTCCATCATTTTGTTTTTATGTCTGTCATCCCTTCAGTTAACCCATTATTGCTCTATCAGCCTGAAGTGAATCCCTCTACTTCCCTACGTCTATACTGTCAAAGATAGGTGTTTTTTTTTTTAGGGCAAGATAGTCAAGATTTTTGTTTCATGTTGTTCTTTCCTGCCAAAGCATTATCATGGTAAAAACGGTATTTATAACATTTAAGTCAGTGTATTTCCTTAGCTGTGGCCACCAGATAAGAAATGCTGGGAAGTCCGTGAAAATATGTTTGGTGTATACCCTTACACGATCGTCCTCTATGTGGAGAAGAACACTGCCCGAAGTGAGCACAGATGCAGCATATGCTCGATAAGCTGACTTTACATTTATTCCTGAAAGTATTGCACATACTCAGTCACATTTCTGATCCTGCTACAGCATCTGGTTTGATTTTAACAGGTAGAAATACTAAGAAAACAAGGTTTATTCATGACCATAGTCATCTGTGTGCGTCAGCTTGTAAATGTCTGGTCATGTGTCGTTAAATTGATGACAGAGGCGGAGGTCACTTATTTGTTTAACAAAATTCAGAAAAAACAAAGTGTCATTCTGATTGGCTGAGTCTGTGCATGTATAATGTACTTGCATTGTGTTTGTTGGTGTATGTATGCTTGTTGGAATACCAACAAACACAATCATGTTCTGATGAAGCAAATATGCTGTTGACAGTTGATATTGTTGGGGTATGATAACTTCTAACGTGACATGGGTTTATTTATCTTGTTTCAGAAAAAGAAGAGACGGTGAGTATTTTTCTTTGTTTAGTTTACGTTGAATTTTAATATATTAAACCTTCCTGTCCGACAGAGAAGATGCACTATAGTATATTAAGAATGAACACAAGCATGCACTACAAAGACTCTTGTTTTGTGCTGGTATGTTTTTCCTGCCATTATCTGTTGTGCCACAGCTTGTTTTTTGTGTTCCATAATGTAACAAATAAAATAAAATTGAGCACTTTTACAAAGTAGAGCTAAATGAATGACAGTATTGTGCATCTTTGTAGAGAAACACAGAAGGACAGCATGTCAGCTATGATGAGCCTCCAGTCAAGCGGTCTAGGAGAGACTCGCCACTAGAGGAGGCCATTCTCTTTGATTTATTAGAGGACATGGCTGCAGAACCCAGTGTGACGAAGTGAGTGTATTTTACTGTGACTCATCTGTAACTTTTAGCAACATACAAGCACAAAAATGTATAAAATTATTTTAAAGCCACCTAGACCCTCCATTAGTTTATATTTCACTTACTGATAGGGATGTAACTATATTTAAAATCGATTCAAACTGGTTTAAATGGCAATCGACGTAGAAAAAAGGTAAATCAATTCGCATGCAATGCATCAATGCTGATGACTTTCAAAACAAATAAAACGTGTTCATAAAATGATTTGTGTTCATTTCCATATCTATAAAAATTATTTGCTCAGTCTTAAGTTTTGTTAGTACAACAGGCAATAGAAGGTCACAGTTTTAAACAAGGGAGAAAAAGACAAACATAAGAAAAAGACAATTTATTTGGCCATAAAATAACTAAAATTGACTTTGCGTGTAGTTATTAAAGTTTTTGCAAATTCAAAGTGCCTCAACTCATCTTTATTTTCTTCATACTGATTTTCGGCCACAAATTCGAAGAACACCTGCTATTTTGCTGAGCAATTGAGCCATCGTTATATGAAAAACTTTTGATCCAGCGAGCACCGCACCTTTTCCTTTCCTAAAATTAATTTTGTTGGAAAAAAATCGATAGAAAACTTAAAATCGTGAATCGAATCAAATCGGGGCTTGAGTGAATTGTTACATCCCTACTAACTGACTTTCTCAGAGTTGTCACAGTTGTAACGTGTTGTGATGCTGTCAGATGTGCTTTAATAATGTTTAAAAAAAAAGGGATACTATAGGCTTACTTTTGATATTTATATAGACTTTTTCTATTTATTGTAATACATAAACCAACTTTTACATACCATACAACATACAATGACACAGGACAAAAGACAGCATGTATATATTGATTTTCAAAGCTGCTAATGTCTTCATTACTTCATTCAGTGTGAACAGGATATGCTACTGCAACAAGAAGATGCTTGTTCACACCAAACATACACAATCTCAGGCACCTGTACACACAATCACTCAAACATTATTTGTGTCAACCTCTTTGTTTCTTGCACATACAAACACACGCTTCAGCAGTTCTTGCAGTTATGAAACAGACATGAGGCAAACGGGCGCCACCTCAATCATTCTGACAGAGCAATGGGGCGAAAATGATCATTTCAGATTTGCTCACACACTGAAACAAAGTTTTGTCCCACACCTAGGTTGTATTTAACTTATGTAAACAGAATGGTGTCGTTTTTTGACTCAAACACACACTCAGATGCACAAACTATGTAAACATCCTGCAAACAGCACAGCCTCAAGCATAGGCGCTATTTCGCAGGATTCGTTGAGCGTTTCCCATCCAGACCATTAGATTAGTATGTGTGAACAAAGTGTGAATTCAGACATTAGTTATAGCTCATTCTGTAAACAGCAAAACCACATTTACTATACTGACTATACAACACTACACATACTGTCAGTCTGTGCTCTATTTTCTGAAGGTTTCAGCAAACTGCTTCATCACTGCATTTGTCTGTATTTGCGTGCGTGCGTGCGTGTGTGTGTGTGTGTGTGTGAGAATGTCTGCATGATGCCCCAGAGGGACAGATAGTTTGTTTTTGTGTTAAACCTGCTGTAAAAAAGGGAACCAATAAGAATGAGTTGCAGAGAACAAGTGTGGACATATTATTGTTAGAAAAAAACTGCATTTATATTATTTCTATAAAAGTTTAGTGTTCTGAACAGATAGTTATGATCTATTTTCATGTTTAAAACTTATATCAGTTGAATTACTTTGGATTAGAAAAGGACTGAAGTTGAGCTTCGAAAAGCAAATTTGTGTATCATCAGCATAATGACTGTAACATATTTAGTTGTATTTTATAATATGGGTGAATGGGAGCATGTAGATGTGCAGCAGCAGTGGCCCCAAGCTGGAGCCTTGTGGAACTCCACAGCTTAGTTGTACTTGTTCAAATTTATAGGCACAAAGTTCCTGTCTTTTAGACAGGACTCAAACCAGTTAATTGCAGTGCTGTGAAGTCCTAACCAGTTTTTCAGCCTAGTCTAGTCAGTCTAGTAAGAGGTTTTGGTCAACCTTGTCAAATGCAGCACTGAGATTCAGTAGTACCAGAACTGAAATATTGAGCTATCCGAGTTCCAGCTTAACTAGAAACATCTCAGTGCTGTGCTGTGGCTTAAAACCTGATTGGTGGACATCAAAACAATTATTTAATGCCAGAAAGTCGTGTAACTGTTGACAAACAGCGTTTTCTACAATCTTACTAAGAAAGGGGAGGTTTGTCCACATGAAGTTGACCAAAGTTTACATTTCTGCTTCAGTGATCCGAATCAGAGTTCATTTCCTTCAATATTTTGTTGTTTCCCTGCTCCGACGCCTCTGTCTGAAATGAATGTTTCATTGTGAAAAAACTGACAAGAAGCTTTTTTATTCACTTGTTCCTCAATCACTAAAGTTTGACACCCATAGTTTATACAGGAAGAACATACGCACTGTGAAAGATTGTGGTGGAAATGTTATGATGCAGAATCATTCCCTTCTTAAACTTTTTAAAAGACATGTTAGCATGCAGGTGTTGACACAAAATTGTTCATTAATGTGTAATTAAAAGTGTTTGAACGTCGTGCATCATGAGACAACTTACAAACAGAAGTTTTTGTATATATATATATATATATATATATTTGTCATATGCATTTTTTTCTCATTATTTTCTAACATTCCCTATTATAGTTTCATGGTTATGATGCAAATAATGTGTGTAGAAAATGTACAGTCAGTCTCTGCTGTGGTTGGTGGTTTAATAAACCTAACTTTTTTGTTTTCAAGAAAGAAATCTCATGTGTTTTGAAATGTTAATGAGGTTTCTGACCAAAGCAAATGTGTCCAACTTACAGAAAAGATGATGCAGGTCAGCATGGAAAACTAGAGGACATGGATCCAGCACCTGATCAGGTGATACTTTCAACTGATTTGTCAAACTCTCTGTCAAATAAAGGAGTAAGTCATTTTTATCCCCCAGTTACTTAGAAATTGAGAATTAATCTTCCAGTATCCATCTCATATCACTCTATCTCATACATACAGGAATACACACAATTGCAACATCTCAGTCTTTATTGAAGCCCCGGGCTAACATTAGCGCAGACAGGTAGGATAACAAGGGCGATTATGGTTAATAATAGCGTTACATCAGACAGATTCTACAAGTAAATGTGTAATCGTGTGTACGTGAGAGTGTGTGCCGCTTCTGGTGATGTGCTTCACTTTGATTAGCAACAAAGTCCCCAAATTACCCTCCTCCGCTCTCCATCATGTCCGTGGCCTTTAATCTGATGTGATCCCGTGTTCTTAAACTTGTCCACTCTGGTTTTTTTCCACCTCTTCATCCTCTAGCTCTCTTTCATTTTTTCTTGACGTTTGTTTTAAGTGGAAAGCATTATTTAAACTCATGTCAGCCCGAGAGTTTTTTTGTTTTCTTTTGTACACTAAAAAGGAAGTGCAGATGCAAATCTTCAAGCGTTCAGAAGGATTAAGTTGGAACTTTGGTTTGTAGGGAGTAAGTCATTCATGCACACACAGGTTTAAGAGATGAATAATTAACATTTTATTGAATGTTAACTATTCATCTCAAAAGCACAGTTTAGCCACTGAGATAATTATTTAAAAGAAACATGGGCCTACGGTTTGAAATATATGCTTACCATTTTCATTTTTACTTTACAAACATTATCTACCAACTCAGCATTTTTTTCCAGTGAATTATCAAGGTACTTTAAAACAAATGATATTTTGAACTAAATACATCATATTTAGATTGTTTTCCCTCTTTGTAGAAACAGCGCCCAGAAAAGAAGGAGACTACAGTGAGGCCAGGGATTCTCACGAGGTTGGCCAGGTTGGTGGTGATGGCAGCCATGTCTTATTTGCACATTTGATTGACTTCTACACCCTTGGGAGTCGTAAACTGATTTGTACTTTGGATGTGTAAGAAAGAAGTTGTTAGCGAATACAGAGTGTTGGGGAAGTCCAGCTATTATGTGCGTAGACATTTCAATATTTCTATGACACGCCTGTTGAGACAGACGCGTAATGTCCTCAAGCACATCCAGGATTGACAGGTCCATGTTCGGCATGAGCACGCCGTTCATGATGGGGATCATATACAGTAGCAGCCTTATGGAAGAAACCCACCGCAGTACTAATCATGTCTACGAATTGTTTACTTTAAAAGAGTGTGAAAGTCCCCTTTTTTTTTCGTCTCTCTCTTTGCAGGCGCGTCTTCCCATTCTTCTTTAAAAGCCCCACGGTTCAAATTGAGGAATAAAATGGAACCAGCAAAAAAAGGCAAATATTACTGCTTAATATGATTTAATATTTGTAACAGGTATGTTTCTGCTTACACTAGTTCATGAAGACAAGAATAGAAATTTATTGACAGTTTCATCACAAAGTATACAGTGCATTCATTTACTTTTCATTCGACTGATATTTGCAACATTCTTTGGTTTCATTAACATCATTATTTACAAAATTTCTTTCAGTTCAGATTCACAAGTATAAATAAATTTTGTACATTCTTTGGTCTCCTGGTTGTGATTAGAAGCTATTGCAATGAATGGCGTTTTGTATATTTGACCATTCTTTCTTATCAAATTAGCCATTACTTGGACTTTGATGTGTTAATGATGAAATTAGTCAGCTAAATAAACTATTATCCAATAATCTTACTACTTTTGGCACATTGTCACCTTGATTTATTATTGTAGTCGGACATGATTTTAAATGAGCTTAAATAACCAAAATGCTGGAATTTCTCTACTTATAGTAGAGTTAGAGTTTTATGTTAATGATGTTTTTGTTTGTTTTTTCTCTAGCTGCATACAACTTTTCTAACAAGCCTCAAAGCAAGACTTTAAAAAGGTTGTGTGTGCGTGTCAGTCAGGTTTTCTGGAAGAAATCTCTTTCATCACATGTACAGCCTGCAGAAACAAAGGAAGAAACTGAAAGGACGTATTTATGGATGCAGAAAAGGATGAAGTTCTCTTCCATAAACTGGAACTGGAGATCCAATATTTCTGCATGTTTTTGTCAGATGAGTTTTCAGGAAGTGTTCCACTTTTAATGTTTTTCGTAAACCTTGCTTTTTAGTAAAAGGTCAGCTTTCAGTTAGAAAAAGAAAAGTTATGGATACAAGCAGCGTTCTGTTTAACTGTAAAGTTGTAACTCGGTTCTCGTCCTGTAAATGTTGGGTTGCTGCGTCTGCTGTGATGCGTCAGTAACGGGATTTGCGGCACATGTCGCAGCGACACGCCTTCGCTGTCAGGATCTCTATTTCATCATGGTGACGACCTCGGGGGCAGTCCAAGCGAACTTTGACCTGAAGGAAGAAGACAAGCGGCAGGATTTAGACAATGCTCTCATAAGTAATGGAGAGAAAAGACCTTTCGGTTCCCTCCCACCTCTCACCTTGGCGTCCTTGCTGATGGTGCAGCATCGTGAGGCAGAGGTGATGTTGTGGGTGAAGTTGGAGGCCATCAGCACCGAGTATCTGGACGGGAAGGCACTAGACTCACAGTAACCCACGCAGGCGTAGACAAGATGGGTGCCTTTACAGGTGCCGCGACGGTCGCTGCGGATGGTCACATTGAAGGCTGGAGGAGGAGAGACGGCGAACGTGAATGTTTAGGATTCTGCAGCTTGCACGGCCATTTCTGCTACATAACTTGCTTCATCTTTCTTTTCACAGCTTTGTTTTCCTGTTTTAAATGTTGCATTTATTATAGGACGAGGATTTTAAAAGCATTTTATAAAAAGAATTTCCTCGTTAATGCATTCAAAGCTATTATTCCCTGTATGGGGGAGAAAAAGTTTGAACAAGGAGATGCATCCATTTTTTTTATGCCAGCCTCAAAGTTTGAAGATCTGGGGCATTGCTTTGTCCCTCATATTAAAGGAGAGGAATATACGATGCTTCCTTAGAAGTTTCTGAGAGGCTGGCCAAGAAGAATTTTTCCATTGTAGTATAGCAGTCCGCTGTTAAAAGTTACATCTGGAGGAATGTTCAAAGCCTGACATAGCCTACTGCAAGGCAGGAAATTCAACAACACATGCCAGACTGCTCAACTACGAAGGATTTATTTTGTATTCGGATAAATAAAGTTCATCCTAAAAAGCTTCTGAGATATATGGATACAAAAGGTTTGCCACTGTCAACTCTTGTCAACATAAACCTTTTAGATGCTGCCAAAGGAAGCTGACTGTTCAAAAATGTGTTTCTGCTACCAATTAAAAACTTAGTCTTGAAATATTTCACACTTCTCAAAGTCGAGGATCTTTTTTTTGTAGGTTGTTTTTCTAAGTCATGCCCCTCTTAGAAAAGAAACACTTCCTCCTTATATCCAGATTACATCTTTAATAGGAAAAGAGACCACAGTAAAGGAAAAAAAGTAAATGCATATTCTTGTATTGATCTAGAAACAAATCAGAGGTATCTTTCAGTTTTCACCAAGCGAAGGACTTCCACATGTCTTTGAGAACAACAGTGAGGTTATGGTTATCTCCATGAAGTTAAGGCCCACCTACATGACTGGGATCTTAGAAACATTGTGAGAATACAGCTGCCGTTTTTATAGCCAGACCTCTGGTAGAAGAAGAAAAACAATCATGTGAGATCAGTTCTTTATTGCTTTTAAATCTTTTTTTGTAAAACTCACGATAAAGGTGACATCCTGGGGTGGGGGCCTCGTAGCTCCAACCAATAGGAGAGAAGAAGAGCAGCAGCGAGATCAGTGGTAGGGCCAGCAGGCAAAGGTGCGAGATCATGCACTGCGACATCTACATGGAACAAAAATGAGTAAGGTGCTGCTGGAAGAGCCAAGAAAATGGAAACAAATCAGAAACTAATCTTTCACAGAAAGAAAGTTTGACCTCTTCGATGCTGAATGGACTTGATCTGACAGATTAAGTTATTTATTCCGCTTTAACCACATCTCCATTTAGTCTTCTGCACTGAGAAAACCTTTTTTCTTCCTTTATTATCTTCTGTTGAACTTTCTCTACGAATGAAAACCCGGGCCCTCCCTGAGCCCCCTCCCGCCTCAGCTAAAGGTGATTTCCCCTCCTGCAGGACCGCCGCTGTGTCATTCCTTTTTACTTCCAGCCAATGTGAATAAAAACAATCCCGTCTTTATCTTTTCAGTCCGCCTCATTTAGCAGCTGCCTGCTGACACACGCAGTATACACAACCTGAGTAAGTACACGTGCAAAGCGTACACTCAGCTGCATGGCAGCACACCACACACACACCACCACTGTTGTGTATTAAGGTCTGCAAAGTGAAGGCATGATGAAGGCTCCGTACTCATCCACTTCAGCCTAAATCCGTATGCACACGATGCTCTTGCCCACCACCTCACCCACACACGTGTGTAAACAATAAAGTCATCTTTTCCTGGGGATTTGGTGGTCCTGACCTCTGCCCTGCAATTTAGCAGCTCTTTCCAGCTTTGCTTCCTTAGTGTTGGGAACCATCACTGCGGTAAGACCCCGGGGAGGTCATTAATGCTGCCTGCACGACCAAAATTAACAGGTCAGTACTGTAATCGTGCGCTTGTGTGTGCGAGGCTGTTAACCTTGTGTCAGTTTTTGGGGAAGGGGGAAATGCCGGGTTTTTTCCTCTTATGTGGGGTTTCCATGCCTGAACGTTGGGATTGCCTTTTAGAGAAAACTTATGTGTAACAATGCACAGGGGAGGTCAGACTTGCAGAGCATGCAGTGAGGAATTTAAAATGGACGAGGTTTCAGTTGGAAATAAATGATCATTTATCAATAACGGTCATAAATATTTTGTGTGGGTATGCTGGAATTTACGTATGATATTGACAAAAATGTAAACATATTCCTAAACACGGTGTTATCTGTTATTTAATTTCTAAATGCAGAATTTCATGAAAGATAAAGTTGAAATTTTTCACTGCAGAACCTTGAGATATCCTTTAATGAGCAATAAATCTGCCTGGTATAAAGTGACAAATTTTAAGTCATTTAAATACTATGATGTAGCAATTATACTGATGCATTATGGGCCATATACATTGTTTCACTGCCACATATCCAATCCAATTGCTATTTAACATAAAATAAGTTAGTTACTTTACAATTAGTTTCTGTATAAAAAAATCCATCTTTTGAAAAAAGAATGTTCAAATGAAATCTTTTTTTTGTATGAGTAAAAGTTGTATCTTTAGATGGACACGAGCAATTAAATTCAAAGTAAACCATGTGATTCTGGTATTAAAATCAACTTCTCAGGTATTAATGTCAACACATGCCAGTTGATTGCAAATATATGGAAAACCCATACATAATTGACTTTTGGGAAATATTCAAATTACACTATTTTAGCTTTGATTGTTCAGATTCTTGCTTTGAGGAAACAAGCGTTGCAACAAAAAAAGTCCTAAAATTCATACAGGAAAGCAACAAACAAGCTAAATGAAAGCCTATTTTAGAGGTCTGCTCCACCAATAAAAGGAAAAATACACAAACTATTTCCAGGGTTTAAAAAAATTCAAGTTCTTACCTGGAGAGTTGTTAATTCTCAGGTGCAGGTGTGTCGTCTGACAGGTGTGTGTGTGTGTGTATGTGTGAGCGAGTGTCTACTGGGAGCCTCATGCAGGGCTATAAGTAACAGGTAAGAGCTCTTGACACACCCACAATTAAAGTGATAAGTTTGTGTGATTTTTTCCTTTTCCCCCCCCTTTCTCCCGCTCTCTGCAGCCACTCTCTCTACCTGCACAACGTAACGCTGTAAATTAAAGGGTTTCAAATCACAGTGAACTTCTTTCTGAAAGGTTTCCCTGCTCCAGTGTGTCACCATCCTCAGGTCCCTCCTCCGGTTCCCCTGTTTTAAACCTTCAGGGGGACCACACGCTGCTGTGACACAGAGGAAAAGTAGATAGGTTTTCCATCAACGCACCGCCACAACAGCAAAAACACACACAGATTTACCTCACAACATGCATAGAGACACATGTTTACATTAATATACACATGTGTACACAAAGAAAATCACAGTTTACACTTCATTTTCCAGTTGATACACAGCAGTTTGGATTCATAAATGAAAATGAAACGCATATACACACGCGCGTAAAGCGAGGCTGGGTTTTCCATTTGTAGCTGCAGCAGGAAGGACAGGGTCAGGTCAGAAGATATTGTGGGTTTGGGTCAGCTGTGTGTGCTGCACATGGTAGGTATATTCTGGGGAAATCTGGCTCAGTTTCCTCCTCTTCCTCGGTTTAAAAAAAAAGCCATCTTAGCAACCAGCCTCCCCATAATCTGTTTATAGACTCTGAGATTATTAGATGGATTTTAAGCAGCAGTATCTGGATGCTTCGGCAGCACAAAAGACACACGCTGCCAAATCAAACCACTGATGGCTGCGTAATTCTTTAAAAAAGGAAGCCAAAGACCACAAAATGTTTTTTTTTCTCTGTTTTGGTGGGTTTCCACTAGAGATGAAGCTTCAGGATGAAAGAACAAATTGCTTTTTTTTTCAGCGTCTTTCAACAATTGGTGTTTCAGGGAATTTCTGAATGTCTTCTAAAAGAGTTCAGTTGAAAAGGTCAGTGTTGCTCTGGGCTGTTAATTCCACAGAGAGGCTACTGAATGGGATTCACTTCAGCTAGAGCAAAATTTACAAGAATTTCAAGGATTTGCAAAATATTTAACAATCAAAATTGCACTGAGAGTAAATGTTTTGTAACATAATTGGGAATAAAAAAGAGAATCTCAATATGAAATTAAAGGAAAAGGTTGGATGTCATCCGTCATCACAACATTTATAGGAAAGAGAGGCTGGAAACAAATACAGAGCGACTTACTGTATCTTCAAGCCTTCTGGGGGCGTTGCATATAAAAAAGAAAATAATGGAATGGGCTCAGAAACACCAGGAAAATCAAGAACGATTAATGGTTTGTTCCTATATTTATAATAATAAGATCTGACTCTCACCGGCGTTCTAACGCCACCTCATTCATACATTTAAGTCACAGGAAAACATCAATCGTGGTTTTCTGGAGCAGAATATCTGCAACGTTACATTAAGTTGACAATTTAGTCAATTAAAAAATTCAACAAATTCATTTAGAGTCCAAATGAGTCTGTTTTTTCTTCTCTCCAGAGAAGATAAAGAGCAATACTTAATGAGACTGATTATAGAGATTATTTCATGTCCTCTCATCAAATAGTCTACTTTAGGAACATGAAAACCACAGGTGAGTTTCTACTTCACCTCAGTTTACTTTAAAAGAGGGCCTGAGAGGCTGGACATTTTTGGAGGTAGAAATTTTTGTAGACAAATTAATTTAACCTGCAAGCTCGATCACAGATGTGTAGCAGTCCATCAAGTCATTAAAAAAACAAACAAAAAAAAACAACAACCAGTGCACATATGGTTGTCTCCAGCCCTATGTTTAGAGCGATTTATTTTCTGTATCATGTGAATTACTTTACATCTATCTGTGGTTGTTTTCATGGTAACTCAAGCAGTTTTTGCTTGTCCTAAGTTTTGAGTCACATCATCATCTATAATTTGCTCCCAATTTCATTCCGCACCATTTTATGGTTGTTTAATGTCTCAATTTGTGTCAACATTTTAGCATTTACTCATAATCATATATATTCTATTCTTAGTTTACTAAGATTTTGAATCAAATGTAGTCGCTTTTTCTTACCAGTGGCAACAAAATGGTGTCAGATCCAGCATACAGATGTGTGATAAACAGGTTGCATTGGGTCAAGTAGAAGTAAAATGGCCGGTTATGTCCCAATCAGAGAAATATAAAATGAAACACCAATTTTTTGCATAAAATCAGCCATGGATTAAAAATCATACAAAACATACATTAGATCATATCTGCATAATGTTGTTTTTTTTCTCCTTCAGTCCCTGTGTCCCCCTCTGTGTGATGAGTGGCTCTGGGCCTCACATGTGTGGGTCCGGATGCTTGATCCGTCCATGAAAACAACTTAACGTCTATGAACTTTGTAATGACCTTATTTTCTTACCCGTTGAGGATGCTTTCAGCGGCCCTTCCTCATACAAACACCTTCTAAGGGAAACACAATTACCATCATGCGGCCCCTTCGCGCCAAAACGTCCCCGCTCCAGTTATGTCAATGGAAAACGGAGCGTGTGACATCATCACCTGATGGCCCACGCTACCCACACAAACACTCAAAACTACTAGTGAGCTCACAGTAAAGTTGCACGGTGTGTGTTTCTTCTAAAACCATGCCAACCAAAAAGGAGGAAAAAGAGAGAGAAAGGGAGAGAGACTATGAATGAGAATGAGGGCTGCAGCATCACTTCCAGAGACATGAATGAATGAAGTTTAAATGTTCACACACACACACACACACACATTACTCCAATGACTCAGCGAGCTCAACGATGTTTGTATCGCTCAGTGGTCCTTTCGCTCTCAGTTTCCATGGCAACTGTGGCATCTTGAATAACATGATTAATGTGCCTGCTTCCACTTCAGCCCTGCTATTTCAGTGTGTGTGTGTATATATGTGCGTGTGTGTGTTGCTGCTTTTTTTTTTTTCAAGACAATATACATGAACATCATCATGATTTTATGCACATGTTATTTTTAAAATGTAAGGAAGGGATTAGGCAATGTTTTCCAGTTTCTAACTCACTGTTTTAGACACACCATGTGTAAAACAGTGAGTTAAGATAACATGGGAAACATAAGGTAAACACAAGATAACACAAGCCCCTTTGTGTCCACATATCTTATATCATACTGCTATGCATCACATCTTTAGCTTCAGCAAACAGAGAGATTGCAGCACAGGTCATTGTAAAGACTAAATAATCAAAGATTTTAAAAAAAGGGACAATGAAGGAAGATCAAGGAAAAGATGGACTTCATGCAAAACCCCCCAAAAATCCTGTCAGCTTTAGATGTGTTTGTATTTTATTGTTGAAAATGACGGATACATTGTAGTTTTATCCACTCACTACGAATCTTGGTCCTTACACGCAGCATGGCAGCTGAAATACTGAATGCATGCAATAGCACCCAAAATGTTTTTAAACTAAGTTCATACAGAAATATGCAGTTTGCATAGTTAGTTCTCCTTTCTGACTGTTTTTCAGTATTCAGATGTCACTACATGACACATGCTCTTCTGTTCTGTTCTATAAGTTCATTTACTGCTTCCACAACTCCACGAGACGCCATTCATCCAAGCAGGATGGGGCGGATCTGTCAGAAGGTCTCGCACTCCGTGTCCTGGGTGGAGCAGACGGCGCAGTGGCAGTGCAGGGCCATGGGGTAGTGGTAGAGAGGGGAGATGTTGGGCTGGCAGCCGGGCAGCCGGGCGGTCATGTGACGCACACGGCTGTACGTGCACACGCGGTGGTGTCGGTGGATGTAAGGCGGCTCTGGTACGGGCCTCTGGAAGGTTCACAAGCAGAAGAGTCTAATTTACTAAATGAGTCCTTCATATTAAGTAGACCTGATGGTGAATTACAGCACATCAACCAAACTGGGAGTATGTCCTTCCTTAAAACCAAGAATTGTGTTATTTATTGTTATTGTGTTGAAGTAAGTAGGCTAATGTAAAAAAATTTAGAAATTAGTGCTTGTTTTTACTTTTTTTTTGTCCCACACCAGTTTTGTCTATAAGAAATCATTACTATTTTCAGAAAAGATTATAGTACATTAAAATATCTTTTTAAACTTCATTACAAGTAAATAATTTCATATTAAAATCATGTTTAGCATGAAGATAAAAAGCTATTTTAGTCATCATGTATGGTTGAAAACATCTATAAAACCTAAAAACTCACTATAATGTTCTTCGAATGTTTTTATTATGTATTAAACATACTTGCAGAAGAAGAAGAAGAGGAAGAGATCATTCCTTTATTTAATAAAAACGAGTGAAAGAGTTTAAAGTAGGCCACCAATGTTTGGACGTTTTACTGTTGTGTGTACGGAAGTGTCATCATAATGTCTGAACTGT
>JAVQJG010065288.1:0-13804 GCA_036024015.1 Craterocephalus amniculus | reverse complement strand
GTTTTTTGAAGTTAAGTTATAGAAATGCATGCTCGTATGGATTGGATGAATATTAGGGTATTCTAATTTTATGAGTAGTATTGTAACACCTCCTACTGTCCTTTTCTGATGCCCCAGTCTGCTTTGATTACAATGGCTGTGTGCCAGAGCCACTCTTAGGCAGATGTCATGTAAATATGTGAAATGGCAATTTAATAAATAACCAAAGGAAAATCTGGATGTTTTGTCTTGGTCTACTGTAGGTATTTTTTTCCATTGGAAATAGTTATCTTATTGGCTGGTCACTTTTGCAATACTTTATTATACGCAAAAACTGAATATTAGAGGCAACGTAAAGTATAAGATGTATACTGTAACTAAAGTGTTCTTTAATTTCTTTTCAGGATTAGTGAAGTAGAGCCAAAATACTACGCAGATGGAGAGGATGCTTATGCTATGAAGAGAGACCTGGCCCACATGGCGGATGAGGTGGTTTTATTTTCAACATTTTTCCATTGTGGTTACTTTTGTACAAATTTGAATAACTCTGAGAAGACGGGTCTTTATTTTGAATGAGTATTTTATTTGTTATTTCCCTCATTTATCTTCGTGCAGCTAAGGAAACCTGGAGTGCGTGTGTCGGGTCAAGAGGCACCATCGGGCTCCGGTGACCAGGAGAGAGAGAGCGAAAGGGACAGTGGTGGAGAGAGCAAAGAGCTGAGCGAAGTCAGCGAAGCCACAGAAAGCACAGACGTTAAAGATTCTTCTTCTGACTCGCAATGACATTGTTGTACCAGGCATTTTTAAAAGCACCCTCTTTTTTTTTTTTTATCTGCCGCTTTTTCTGATTTTACAGACTGGCTATCTGTGCATCAATGCCACTACACCAATTTCTCCTCCCAAGTTTTCTTAATTCAGTTTCTTCTGTTGTTTAACAAATCTGGACATGAACCAATCTGCGATATAAATTAAACATAAAAAACTTACTGTGCTAAATTTTTAATTGGGTTTCTGTCATCACCGAAGCTACAGAGTTAAAGACAGCTTGTGCTTCTCAGTTTGATCTCTTTGCTATTGACCAAAAGTTCTCCAAATAAACCTCTGACATAATACTTTGATATATCTCTTTGTATTTGATGTCTCCAGTTACTGAACATCAGAAATACCTTTAATACAGTGAAAAACATCAACTTAATATAACAATAAGTTAAAAAATTGGTAGATTAAATAAAAGCCATCTTTTTGGATGGAATCAGAAACTCACTACTGAGTATTTTGATGTGCCAGGCTCTTTCCTGTCAAGACTTCTTTCAAGTAAATGTTCCTCATGTCCAAAAATCATTTTCAAAAAGACGTGTAAAATTTAGCAAAGCCTTTTAGTTCAAGACTATTCTATTTAGCTGTTGGAGAGCTCTACGTATGCTTTTGTTGAACTGTTCCAAAGGTTCCAAATTATCTCAAGTCTGGGGTGTTCGAGGAAGTATGAGGGGTAGATTGGCAAAAAACACTTCAGGATGACCAGGAAGAAACTTTAGTGGCTCCACTGCCTTACAACAAGAACCTTTCTGTGTGGAGTTTGCATGTTCTCTTCAAGTACACCGGCTTCCTCCTGCAGTCTAAGAAGCAGCATGTAAGGTAAATAGGCAGTTCTGGTGTATCCTCTTTTGTTTGATAGAGGTTGAGACAGGCTCCTATGACCCCATATTAGTTTATATGGGTATAGAATATAAATAGATGGAATTATGTTTACTCAAACATTATCCAACAGCTTTCTGGATCATGTTTCACAGAGAGAGGAAAACAAAGTAAATTTCTTCCAGAAGGAAGTCAATTTCTCAATTTAAGGCTCATAAAATGGAAGTCCTGATAAAACCATACCGTATGAAGTACATAGTGGATGTTTTATGATTATGTGGCGCTGAATTGTAGCCTGATGTATCAGGCATTAAGAGAATTATCCATTCATCCTTCCATCCATTGTCTATACCCACTTATTCCAATTCAGGAGAGCTGGAACCTACTCCAGCTGCAGTCTGATGAGGGAAGATTGGGAGTATCTGAGAATGATAAAAACTAAAGATTATTCAGCAATTTGTAACATCTGTAACTTAGAATCTGAGAATTTGGTATGATTTCAGTGGAACAATGGTCCAAAGCAGACATATGACTGCACTTAAGAAAATGATTAATATA
The DNA here is from genome assembly GCA_036024015.1 of Craterocephalus amniculus. Classification (NCBI taxonomy): domain Eukaryota; kingdom Metazoa; phylum Chordata; class Actinopteri; order Atheriniformes; family Atherinidae; genus Craterocephalus; species Craterocephalus amniculus. The sequence continues at coordinate 11,632 of JAVQJG010065288.1, read as the reverse complement.
ATTTAAAATGGCTGTTAAAAGCTGACTACAGCCCATCTTTGTCAATGGGCTTCCATAGTAGCTCCATTGAAAGTCTTACACAGAGAGGAAGTAAACTCACGAACAGGTAAATGTACAAATCTAAATAGCACAAACACATTTAGACCCCTAAAGACTACTCATGTATAGACATTCATATCAAAACCCTCTGAAATAAATGATTAAAATTCAGCACTGCATGAACCATTGAAGCCTCCTTTGGGAGGAAAAATCTCTTACGGCTTGTGCAAAATTTTCCAAATTCCAACTATTGTGACTCCTAGTGGTTGCATAAGAATAGACAATTGCATTCGGAGCCCACAACAAATCTCCCCTGAGGACACCGATGAATGGGCTGAAAGCAACTGAATGAATAACCTTTTCAATTTACAAAGGAAAAAACCTGTAAAGTGATGCTTCTGAAACAGAGGTTCTAATGAATTACACAGTGTGCTTTATGCAATAAATGATAGTCCTATGTAACCCATTCTGCTCCATTCTGTTCACAGCTTAGCATAAAGGTGCAGCTAATATCCCTGCTGTAACAAAAAAAACAGCAGCGCATGAATAGTGCATGACAGCTTAAAATGTGTGACTTAAGTGGAAATTTTGTGTGCTTGTGCAACACCATCCAACTGTGAGTTTGAGGAAGGAAACAGAAGTGAGAAAGAAGTACATGGTAGATAAGAGCAAATTAAGAGTACTGGCCTTTCAGAAAGGTTGGCTGTTTTTCATAAATGGTAAATAAGTCATTTTAACACCATTCTACTTAATACCTTTCTGCTTAATATGGGTGACGATAACAGTACTACATCACTAACAAATTGTCGACGTTAATTCCACTGAAGTAATGGACATTTGCTCTTATTCAAACATTTTGCTGATTGGTGGGTACAGTGCATATGTATGTATGTACAGTAAGAGGACTCAAGAAAAGCTTTTTAGATAAGCAGTTTAGATCCAGTTTGTTTGTTTTCAACACCAACACTCAACACCAAAACAGCTGATTTCACTCAGTAACTTCCAAATAAACAGTGAGTGGGGACTAATCAGTGAAAACAGCTGCTGTATGATTGGCCTGAAAACCTGTTGTAGAGTTCCAGAGGCACCATGTAAAAGAATGAGAGGAAGAGCACAACTCGCAAAGGTTTTGCTTGTCACACTTGCACAATCACACTCTCATGCCTCTAACTGTGAGTGAGATGAGGGGTGAGAAAGAGAGAGCAGCTGAACAGTGAGTTTGTGTGTGTTAGTGAGGAAGATAGAGAGAGAGAAAAAAAAGTCAGAGATGAGTTCCACTCCACCCACATCCATCCAAGACCAATGTGAGGGGGTGGTGATGCACAGCAGAGCTTACTGTGCCATTAACCAGCATTATTTAGTTGATTTAAGCTGGAGGAAGAGGCTAGTCAACACAGCTCCTCATAAGGTAATCCTCCATTTCTTCTGGGTAAAATAAACTTTTAATCATCTTTGTTTGTCCACAGCAGGATACAGTTTATATCTAATACTTAGTTTTTAGCCTGTGAAGTGTATGCTGTTATTCAATTAGCCTGATTATTGCAGCTTTGTTTTTATTCTATTATCTGTCTGGCCATAATTGATATTTCATATCACAGAGAGCATTTGTGTGGTAGTACTTGTGGGGAAGTTGTACAACCAGCAAGTGAGAAACTTATAGCGGCTGTAAATCATAACTAGCTTTAATGTAATAATACAGCTGAACGTGGTGACAGAAGTTATTGATTAAATGCTGATCACACGGAGAAAGAATGAAAGGGCTAACGGAACAGGGGTGACATAGGCTGGAAAAACTCAAATGAGACATCCTCCTCTGAAGCGGGAGTTTCAGCTTTGCTGAAATGCGGCAGTCGTTTTAGCAGGTCAGCTGGCAAATGTCTCAACTGAAAGAGCAAAGGGTGCACATTTCTGCTGAGCAGAATGCTGATGAGAGATGTTTGGCTTTTGGGAGGGGGGAAAAAAAGGGGAAGTTAAGTGATAAAGAGAGCATGGTGGCTATGTGTGCAAAGGGTTATGATCCAGTCAGAAAAACCTCTTTCCCCTTTCTGATGTACAAGATTGTTCTTATAAACAAAAGCTTTCATCTCTCAGTAACTTGTTGGTCAAATACTGTCAGTTTATCAAACCTTTTAAAAGAACTGCTCCTGTTTTATGTTGTTACTTTTACATTCTTCTGAGAGTGGCCAGACACGTCAGGTCTGGGTTTATTGCAGACATACCGCATGATAAAAATGAAACTGAAGATCTCTCAGCCCTGTTCATGTCATGATTAAAAAATGAAGACAAATGTACCATGTTTAGCCAAAAGCAAAGCCAAAAAGCATCATTTGCTTGTCTCAGCAAATGTAGCATAGGTGTCAAAAGCTGATGTAATTGATGCATTGTGACTGGAAACGCAGAATATGCTCTGAGTGCATTAGTAAACCTGAAAGTCACAGGCAGAAACCACCTGTTGTCTTCAGAGCAAACATCCCCACAGAGTTGTATGCCTTTTGGTTCAGCCTATTTTTAGGGCAACCAAGATGTTGTGAGAGCTATTTTTGCACCTTGTGCAATTCTGCAGTGCGACCCGTGCAGCAGGCAACACATGCCAACTGCTTTTCTAGCTGTCTGCCGATCAAGAACGATCAGCACAGGGTGACCAGTTTGAAGAAATGTGTTACAGTAAGATGAGCATGCTCTCTTTTCACTGTTTCTGTGGCAGCAGGAAGTTAGTGTTGTCGGTAGGGGTGTGAAAGTTTGTGAGGAGGTGTGTGAGGTGCAGCACTAGGGCACGGGCCTGGACTTTGGTTAGCAGACTTTGTTCAGCATAAAAAGCAGAATGGCCAGCATGCGCCCAGATGGCACACAGCCTTTTAAAAGAGGGTTATGGTTGATGTTTTTCTCAATGGTGATGCAGGAGTGTTGATTTATTTTGCACAGAATTCCACCCTGCTGGAGCCACAATGACCTCTCATGTAAAACTCAGGAAGGAGAGGGTGGGTGTAGTGGACTACGACACAACAATCAAAGGTAAAGCAGCTCATCGGTCTTTCGCTCTTGAGTGGAAAGACTTGTTAAATTCTGTTTCTCACTCTGCGATAAGGCTTTCAAACTGAGTCATACGCTTTTTTTATTTCTTTTTCCTTGACCGTTATTCTGTCTTTTTTCTTCTCTTTCAATATTGTAGAGGTACGTTCTCAGCTTGTAGACCAACTAAAAGTGTTGGACTTGCAACTTGAGAATAAAGCCCAACAGCTACAAGACCTCACAGACTACCTGCGACGACGGGGCGAGATAGAGAGCGAGTATTCTCGCTCCTTGGAAAAACTTGCAGAAAGATTTACTTCTAGAACAAAGAGGTAATGGTAAACCTGTGTGTTATACAATAAATGGGATATTTGCTCATTTTAGGGAGCTAACTGGCAACTTTTAAAACTGTTTTTATAATTTTTTCTTGTCTTTTGTTCAGGAAGGAGACCAGCACTCACTCGGTCTCCCAAATCTGGCGGGCTCTGCTGTCTCAGACCCGGCAGGAAAGTAAGGACCACAACGGACTCAGTGAAAGCTGCAGCAACTTTCTCATCCAGCCTCTTACACACTGTCTGGAGTACACACAACGCCTTGCTAAGAAGGTACCATTAGAGCCGGCTGCCCACCTGCAACAAACCTAAAGCTTATCGGTTTGGGAGACGTCTGTTTCTCTTCAGTGAAACTGGCTTGACATTGAAAAGATGAAGGCTCACTGTGTTCCCTGTGTGATGTGCCATCTGTAAAATTTAGTCTCAACATTGTGTTTCCAGAGTAAAGAAATCTGTACTCAGCTTCAAGACGGATTGCTCAAGGTTACCACAGAGTTACAGACTGTAAGTGAGAAACCCACCACCCAAAACATTTTCCACTTCCTAAACATGCAAAGAAAGGCATGCATTTGCATGTGTTTGGGTGTGTGTGTGTGTGTGTGTGTGTGTTTGCAGGCCTGGCGGACATATTACCAGTACCACTCAGAGCATGTGAGTGCAGAAGGGAAGCTGAGGGAAGCAGAGAAGCAGGAAGAAAAGCAAAAGCAAAGTGCTGCCAAGAAGCTGGAGAGGTTGATAGAAAAAGTAAAGTAACAAATCTTTTGTGTCAGACTGTGTTTATGCAAGTTAATCATCAAGCCTTTTGATCTCTTACTGACAGTTTATATGTTACAGAGACAAATAAAAGTCCAAGAAATACAGCTGAAATGCAGCAAGGCCCGAAATGAGTACCTCCTAAACCTGTCTGCTGCCAATTACTCCATGAATAAGTACTACCTCCATGACGTCTCGGCTCTCATAGATGTGAGCGCATCGGTTTGCATTCTCGCTTCTGCTCTCTTTTCCTTTCAACAAAGATTGTTAAGCTCACACCAACAGGTGCTATCTTACATGCCGTTGTTCTCCCGAAGTGTGCAGACATAGGGTACCACCTCTCTTTTGGCCGGGTGATGCAAGCCTATCTGTCGAGACGGTGGCAGGCCCAGCAGAACCTGAGCACCGGCCTGGCGAATCTCCAGGAGGCTGTGTCTGGACTGGACCAGAGCCAAGACAGAGACACTCTTCTACAGGACCACTACAACACCTTTTCTATGCCTCTGCGCTTCCCATATCTGCCACATGAAGGGGATCAGGTGTGTCTTTGGAGAGAATATTTGTAGTTGTGTGTATTTGAAGAGGGCTTTTCCAACATGCTAAAAATATAAGATGCTTTTTAAAAAAACTACACATAGTACATACATATCTCTTTTTAGCGCCCATGACTAATTTGTTATGTCCTGTATTTCTCAGGTTTCTGAGGTCAGTGCAGAGTCTGAGATGAGGTGTGAGCTGGAAATGCGATTCAAACAGATCCAAACCCGACTGAAAGCCGTCACCCAGGAAACGGAGGAGGTAAGATGCATCGCAGGGCCTTTCATGCCTCTTGGGTGAGTCTCCATTAGAGATTAATGTGGAAGGAAACTGCTCACTGAGTGTTTTAAAGTGTGCAAAACTGACCACAAGACAACTGTCACGTATTTGATGGTGTTTTGATAGTGTGTTGCAAGAAAAGCATGCGTGGTCTATTCCAGGCAGAGAATGAACAATGCCTGTCTGGAGAGAATGATTGTTTCATTTGGACTTAGGTCTGAGGAGTCAGAGAAACCAATCTCCTGCAAAATAAATTGTATAATTAATGACTTAAAAAAAAACAACAAGAAGTATCATTTGACCTATTAAAAAGTTGAGAAAGAACCTGAAACTTGTTTCATGGCCATTTGTGTATTTGGCTTGTCAGTATTTGCAGACTGTTTATCTGAGTTATCAGTACTTTGTCATAAGTGCTACCTTCACTTCAGCTGTTGTCACCTTCACACAGGCTAGTAAAAACATGTCAACAGCCCAGTCCTCGCTACTGGAGGGCATCGGTGATGATGATCTGGAGCCCGGCAGTGGTTGCAGTCCCTCTCAGGAGGGCAGTACTGAGAATTTGAATGTCAGACCCAGTGTAACCCGACGGAGGGCAAACCTGCAGGAAATAGAAAATCTCTACTTTGCTGTGAGTCTGCTTTAATCCAGTGCGGTTCATTTTTAAAGATATTTTTATGCCGGCTGTCACTATAATGCATAACAGTGAAAATTTGCTCTTACAGAAAGTAAAAGAATACCTTGTTGGCAGCTCCTTGATATCTAAGCTCACAGCAAAACACGACCTGCTGAAAGTAGCTGTGGAAAAAGGTATTGCATTTGCATTTCCATCCATTTTCTATCCTCCAGTACATGGTCATCCCAGATAGTATCAGGGAAAGGCAGGGTGCACCCACTGGTCGTTAGTTAGGGGACAATGCAGACACAAAATACTACTCATACTCACTCGTGGTCAAATTAGGTTCAGCAATCAACACAATATGCAAAAGGGTTGGAGGGAACCAGAGTAACCACAAAGACTCGTGCATGCATGCATACATGATTGCAATTTCCACACAGCAACCCCCCTGCTGAGGTTTGAACCAGGAACCTTCATCCAGTGAGACACCAGCGATAATGCCACCTTCAGCCCACTTCTGCATTTCTCACAGTAAAATACCACAAATCTAACTACTGACATAAAGTGCCCTCTTAAAAACTGTACAAGTGCAGGAGAGTTCTATTTAATACAAGTGTATTTCCTCTTTTTTTCTTTTCTTTTTTTCACACAACCTGTTCAAGTATTAAATACCTTCTGGTGGCTTTAAGTCGAGCTTACATTGTCTTTATTTCTTCATAGCTGAAGCATCAAACGGACCCCAGCCTAGGTATGCCTATGTTTATAAGCATTCATTAAGCACTGCTGTAGTTATTTATTATAATGCTGTCTTATTCTCATAATGTACAGGCTCATTGGAAAGTCTTTGCGTGTCAGAAGGAATCAGTCAAGCGCTAATTTCATGCACAACCAAAAACTTTTCAATGGAGACATGTTGTCCTTCATAGAGGTACCGTCTAATTCTGTCAATACTTCATCTTGATTTTTCCCACATTACTTATCACGTTCAGTGTTTTTTGTTAGCTTGGCATTAGTCAACAGCAGTTCATCAGACTTGTAAGTGGATTTCATTGCTAAACTTATTTTATTCAGACGACAGGACAGAAGATTCCAGTTGTTGTGGAAAGCTGCATTCGCTATATCAACCTTAATGGTGAGTGTGTTTGTGTATATAGAAATATATGTAAATATTCCCTTTGTCACTTTTACCTGGTTTAGATAATAGGACTTACAATTTTATGTCTACCCATCAGGTCTCCACCATGAAGGAATTTTTAGAGTGCCAGGATCTCAGATGGAGGTTAATAACCTGAGGGATGCATTTGAGCGAGGTAGACCTGACTATCTGTTTGGATAACTAGCACCTCTAGCTATTCTTACTGTGGAGCATTAATAATGTTGGGCAGTGTGCTACTGGCTTCTCCTTCTGCAGGTGAGGACCCTTTGGCTGAGCAGAGATATGACTTGGACTCTGTGGCTGGAGTGTTGAAGCTCTACTTCAGAGGCCTGGAGAATCCACTTTTCCCTCTTGATAGCACCAGCCAGCTCCTGGAGCAAGCCCGTAAGTGTGTTTACGCAGATATGAGGTGTGGATGATGATGCACAGTAATGAGTTGTCTTTTATTCATCATCCTTGCTCAGAAATAAAGAATGAAGTAGAGCGCGCTGCTCAACTCAAGACAGTCATATCCTCCTACCCCGAGCCCATCATCGTTGTCATGAGATATCTCTTTGCATTCCTTCACCAGTGAGTCATGTCATTTATTGCCACTTTTTACAGGACAGCTTGAGAATTTTTTTTCCTGCCTTAATTTTTTCCTTCTAGTAAAATGTTTTCGTAAAAAGTACAAAATGCCCTTGTAAAGATTAAAGTAAGTTAAAGGCATACTATGTAACTTTTGGCCACTAGGGGTCCTAAACCTGTAATTTCCCAAAACTTAAACTTTTCATTCCATTGTCAGCTTAATGTGAGTATTAGTTGATGATTTCTTGGGTCAATGCTGTATTTGACACGTCGGCACTTTGAGGGCGCTGCCCTCTTCAGAAACCAGACATGTAACTTGGCATGACTGGGTCCGTCTCTCATTAATCATATGACCGGCAACACTTTGCTCTTTAGCTATAAAACACAGTGGGTTGTGCCGCATGGTACTTTTTCTTTGAAATTTGAAAGTTGGTCAAAGTTTACATCAGCTGTGAATAATTTGGGAAAAATGTATTCTTATAAAGGTTTTGAAAAAATTTAAATAAGGGGACAGGTAATGAATAGCTGCGCAAGAAAGCTAATGCATGAATCTCACTAAAGATATTTTAGCAGGAAGAAAAACCCTAGAAGATAATTGAATTGCTATTTATATTGCAGAAATTCAGTTTAATGTATTTCATTGACAGAAATTCCACGGTTGCCGAGAAATAGTAATTCCAGATGTTCTAAACATTGGATAATTTGGATACTTGTAAAATGAGGAGGGAGAAATTACTGGGGTTTTTTGCATGTCACTTTGCATTTTTCTTTCATCCCTCTGTCACTTTAAATCTCCAACGCTCCCTGCCTCCAGCGTGTCTCAGTACAGTGACGAGAACATGATGCAGCCCTACAACCTGGCCGTATGCTTTGGCCCCAGCTTGGTAAGAGGGTCTCAGGATGATGATGTCGTGGCCCTGCAACCTCAGATCAACCACCTGGTAAAGAGCATCATCCTACAGCATGAAAGCATCTTCCCTAGTCAGAGTGAAGTTCAAGGGCCAGTGTATGAGAAGTGCATGACACTTGAACAGGACGACTGGTACGATGAAGGATTGATGAACATAAAATATAACCAATGGAAGATATGTGTGGTGAAATTCTTCTGTGGGGGGATTTATCTCTTTGTACAGTGAGCCCCTTTTTGAGGAAGGAGAAGGAGACGCAGAGTACGCACATTGCAAAGAAGGTAAGTTTAGTTAATTAATATGGCTGCTAAAGCACAACTTGAGGTGATATTGTGGAATTAAATCTGAACTGTTCTTTGTGACAGATTTGGAAATGGGATCCTCCACCAACAATGTCCCAGACGTGTCTGTAACAAACACACAGAGAAGAGCCCAACGTTCTCGAGCCAACAGCAGCGGCTCCGCAGACCATAAGATGCCGGCCGGACCAGCAGGGGGCGGAATTATCTCCGCTGGAAAGCTCACACTTCAGATTCCAGTTGGGCCTCAATGCAAGCCAAGGAGGATGCACTCTCCTGTTGGTGTGCACAGAGAGTAAGTAACAACACCAGCTGACAATAAAATGGATGGCTGGATGCTAGATGGCTCAGTAAAAGTAAAACATTTTTTATATAAACGGACCTGATTCAGCTTATTTACCTCAATAAAGAAAGCCATGTTTAGTCTTTTTCTTTCTCTCTTTTTTTAGAATTATTAATAATTTTGTTACCTGTTTTGCTTTTTCATCCATCCTCACTTTTAGTTCTGCATTATATTAATTCCATTTCTATCCTTTCAATAATCATGAATGTATAATTTCCGCTTAAGCATTCTTCCCTTTTTGTTAAATGTGCTCATGCAATTCTGGTTTATTATAAGCAGGTTTCCTTTGCAGTATTATCACATTTAAACCATACTTCTCCTTTTGTCACCACAAGTTGGGTACTGATGTCTGTATGGCAGCTGTTAAACCAGTTGTCAAGAAGCTGATGACCACATGACTTAAGACAGTATTTTCACATGAATAGTGAAGCAAAAATGCAAGAAGAAAAGGAATAACCGAATGACTCCAGCAAAAATGAAGAGGGAAATGTAAAGAATTAATGGGTTTTTGAGTTAATATTAAAGTGGCTGGAAAAATACAAGAGGAACTAAATAAATTAGTCAAATATTAGAACTGGATAATCATGATCCATTTACCCATAGATCATTTGAAAGAAATATTGGTATGGACTGTATTATGATCTCTTTTTTTTTGCACACAGATGTCAACAACACTCATCCTCTGAGGACATTGTTGTGCAAGTAGACAAGGTCTGTCTGGTTTATTATTATGCTTTTAATTTTTTACAAAAGGTTTTCTAAAAGGAGTTTAATTAGAAAAGGGGTTAGATACTGAAATCTGTCACTATTTTAATTGGAGGTTTTGGGTTTAACATTTTTCTCCTGGGGCATCTGTAGCTCTAAATTTTGGATCAGTAATGAAATGTCCAGCTTTGCAGCTCTGTTTGGAAAATATTTTTGAACAAATTTTTTTTCAAGTAGTCTACAGCTCCTTCAGAAGTGATGTAGTACTGAGCTACTCTGAATAAATCAACAGGCAACTAACGAGTTTCAGTTGATTTTGAAGGATCTATAAAAAGTTATCAAATGTTATATCATAAAAGCACATTTGTTTTAAATGTATGACTACTGACAATGAGGTTCAAAAGGAGAGAGTGTGGGGAACATTTGTTTTGTTTTTTTCTTTCATCACAACTGTTTATCTTGCTTTTAAAGGAGGTCTGTCGCAACATGGAGTCGGTCTTTAAGGAGCTTCTCGTACGGCAAACACACCAGGATCCACCCTGTGTTTCAGCATCTTCTGCCCAAGCGCCTCAAAAAAAGGGGAAACGAGATGGACGAAAGGGGAAAGGGATTTTTAAAACAGCTGATCCCCTGGACTGAGAGGACTTGACAAAAAGAGAGAGGGAAATGATGTTGATGAAAACTGAGGTGTTGTGTGAGGGGCTCTGACACTCGCTTTCAGCACATCCATTTCTGGAAAACTGAAATCACTGACCTATAAACCCTTCTCCGAGGCCCCTGATGACTGGTTTAGGATTATTTCCTTGAGTAATTCTCTCAGTCCTTGCTATTCTTAGCCATGTTCTGGATAGTAAAACCCTGCAGCAACTGCAGACCAAAAAATAATAAAGTGCCTAAATGTGTTTGGGTACTGCTCAATGTCATTACGCAACTCTGTATCGCGTAGGTGTTGATGTTAAACTGCTTTGAATGTGTTCCAAATTTTCCCAGTGTTTTTTATTGATAAAGCACAGATTGCTAAGTAAATATTCTTCCTGTGGTTCAGACACAAACCTGAGAAAGAAACTTGTGAAAGGAGTTATGTATATTAGGCTATTTTAAACTTGTTTCAACTTTTGTTTTTTGTACATATAATAAATAACTTGCTTTTCCCCCTTCTCATTTTTATTTTAAATAAGTACCAAAAAATCTACACTGACATAATACCTTTTAAACTTTATGGCTGTACATTGGGCTTTGAACAGTACTAAGATGTATCAGTGGCAGAGGAAGTGGTAAGACAGTTGATGCTTGACTGCCATAAGAGGCAACTTGGAGTTCAGTGTCTCGTCCAAGAACACTTAAACGTGTGAAGGGGCTGGGAATTGATGGATGCTTCAGAAAGAGCTTCCATTAAAGTTTATTTAAAGTCTCTATCTGGGTGTCTCAACCACATCAAATTATGGAACAACCACTCCACTCCTGCACCATCACCACAAGTATTTCTGCTGTCACTCTTTCATTTACTTAAGTATAAATTGGAGTTGGAATGTAAAACAGAATCCTTGCCCTGCAGCTCATGTTTACCTCAATAGTCTGGTGGAAATGTTGGAGGTGGAACCAGGCACCCTGTCAATCACTTTACAGTTAAATCGCTATGATCCCTGAGATAGTTGAGCCCCTTTATTTAAAGCAAACTTATACAAAAACTCACAATATTTTAAAACTGCATGTCTGCCTCCATTTAGCATCAACTACAGTCATATGCAAAAGTTTGGGCACCCATCATTTTCAAGATTTTTCTTTATAAATCACTGGTTGTTTGGATCATCAATTTCAGTTAAATATATCATATAACAGACAAACACAGCGATATTGGAGAAGTGAAATGAAGTTTATTGGATTTACAGAAAGTGTACAATAATTAAACAAATAATTGCAGGTGCATAAATTTGGGCACCCCAACAGAAACATGTCATCAATATTTAGTAGATCCTCCTTTTGCAGAAATGACAGCCTCCAATCGCTTCCTATAACCTCAAATAAGTACCTGGATTCTGGTTGAAGGTATTTTGGACCATTCTTCTTTGCAAAACATCTCCAGTTCAGT
>JAVQJG010065269.1:0-11953 GCA_036024015.1 Craterocephalus amniculus | reverse complement strand
TAAATTGCTGGGATAGGTTCTAGCTTCCCCTGAACCCTGAACTGGACTAAGCTATACGAAGAATTGATTAGTGAAATAATTAATGAATTTCTTGCAACCCTGTAATGAAAGCAGTGCTTTGACAGAGAAGACCAGGAAGACATTGAGGACCTTATTATTTCTAATCACCTTCAGGTGCCCATCATACAGTAAAAGGAACCAGAATCATTTAGAGAGCGTAGACCTCCACTAAGCCATAGGGTGACTAACCTGAGAAAAACTCACCTAAGAAAGACCAACAGTCCACCCACCCAGTACCCCCTATATTTATAACCCCGGATCAGCAGATCCAGAATATCAACTTATCAACAATGTAAGAGTAGAAAATCTGGAATTTTCTAACCTTTTGGACATGGCATGCATTGAATGCACATGTCCTTTAGCAGACCTGCACTCATACCAGAACGAACCCCTGGTGGTTTTAGGGCACTGATCTCAGTTAGTCTTATCAGCCAGTGGGTCATTCAGTTGAGTCAGATGTTTTTGAATGGTTAGTGAGAAAAAACATTCCTGGATCCAGGTAGTGATCCGGGTCCTCCCCATGATCTTGTTGTTCTTGATACCTTTTCAGAGATGAAAATCTGTCCATTACTGTCAGAGTTATGTTGCTAACAGATAGACAGATCCTCCACACCTTGGCAGAGGTAAAAGTATGATGAGGAATCAGGTGTGATGATTCACCTACCTGCATATACGGCATGTTGTTTCTGTCCTCAAAACTGGCTCGATCCTTTCCATCCAATACCTGGTCGATCTCCTGCTGACATCGCTCTGAGAGGAAAAACAGCTAATGAGATAACGCAGAGTTAGATGTAGAAAGGCTGGTGAACTGAACCAACCATCGCAGCAAACCAATCATTTTAGCTTCTAATGTTTTGGCAAATTTAGGTTTGCTTACTGTAGTTTAGGGGACAGTTTTTGGTGTTTGTTACCTTTCCTGGACTTTTTCAGGGAAAATAGTGAAAAGAAACAATTCCTACTTCATCATGCCTTGTATGTGTGGGTAGTTCATCAGGTACAGAAAACCCGTCAGCAAGGTGTTAGAGGTGGTGTCAGTCCCAGCAAAGTGAAGATCCAGGGTGAACAAAATCATTTGTTCTTCAGAGAAGGAAGAGCCGTCATCGCCTCTCTAAAAACAGACATTGTTTGTTGTAAGACACACACATAATAAAACAATAAAACTAATCTGTCAAACTCAATGGACACAAACACTGATGCAAAGCCTCAGTCCTAGGATGTCTTCAGTTCAACTTGTTTCTGCTCTTTTTAGGTCAGATATTCCAAAACTTTAACATTAACTATCAGAAAACTTTTTGTCTTTATCCGCAGATAACTGCTGCCCAGCAAGATCAGTGTCTGGAGCAAATAAACATCTGGATGAGAAAGACGTTTCTACCAAACTGAGATCATTCTATTTAGTAGCAGAATGAAAGCCATGTTAGCCCTCAAAAGCATGACCCAAGAAAAAGTAGGGATCAAATCTTTCCAATCTGAAGTCTTTATTGATTCATTAGCCTTATGATGTACTTTCACCACTAAATACATTGTTACATGTCAAAAATATTCTAGTATAATCTTGTTGTTCCTGGTATCCATAACGGTGCAGAAGACAAGAATCATGCACAACAGAGTTTGTGCAATGTTTTTACCATAAAGTGACGCAGAAGGTCCCAGAAACTAGAAGTAGCATATATGCTACATACTTGTGGACCAGTACATGGAAGGCCTATTTAAAATCTGCTCTGATATTTTTCACAAGAAATATGTTGAAACAAGAAAATGAGGAGCTGTCAGCACCAATGCTGAATTCTGGAAAGGTGGCTTTTATCTGCCCCCTATTGTGTTTGAAATTGGTTTTCCAAACACATGAAGTGTTATTGGATCAACATTGCATCAATATCTGATTGGTACAGACGATTCTGGATTTAATTTTAAGACCTGAAATAAAATGGTGGTATAGCCCACCACTACTTCCTTTAACCTCACATACCTTCTCCATTTCATCCAGATAGCTGTCTAGGAAGTCTCGAGGCTGTCCGGGGACTCTGGTCTGCTTGTGTTCGTTCACCAAAGGGATCACCAGATTCTCACAGGTCTATAAAACACAACACATCAAATTTACTTGAGTTTCCTCCAGACTGTGTGTTTATCTACACAGGAGAAGTATTCATTTAAACCAACACTTTAGTTTTTGGTACATTTCATGATGTCCCTGCAAACAAAGATTTCTGACCTCAACCTCCTGCTTTGCAACATCCTGAATAATCATGCTGTACCTCCAACTTCCCAACATCCCCACTAATTGTATTCAGTCCTGATTCTCTAATTAACTTCAAGGACAATTTTATTGTTCATTGTCCTTTCCAGGATCCCATATTCAAAGTCTCCTCAAACATGAAAGATGAGTATGAATGACCAGAAAGTAAAGAAATGTAGGACTCCTAGACATCCTTGTTGGTCTGATACTGAAGTTTGCCACCTCTGTGAAAACACATTACATAGAGCCCGCTATCTGAACGTCTAAATCAAATTGAGACTAAACTCCCTCAAAGCTGTCAAAGCCTAAACTACAGCCATAAACACAGTTATCATCAAACTATATAGTATAGAGTATAGAAAGTATAGAGAGTAATCATAATAAATGATTGAAGCACATGGTCCTTGACGGACAGCTCTTCGTAATCCCCTTTCAGAAGCAACTTTTCATGCTGAATTTTATTGAAATTGTCCCAAAATTCATTCTGAACGTTAACGTACATTGAAACTGTGGACTTTATGGACTATTACACCTTAAGTTAAACTTTTGAAATACCTTTACATTCTTGAAGGCCTTGTTAAAGGGCAGTGGCAGGTTACGAATCATGGGAAAAGAGTCGTATAGCTGTGAAAAAAGATGTGTTATTCAATGTAAAAAGAACAAAAATTACTGAAAATAAAAGCAACTTATTAAACAGAGACTGGCGTTGAATGTTTTCAGAGAAATGTTAGACATAGAGAGAGGAGGAAGATCTGAGATTTGTGAAAAGGCTGTGTGATTTAGGTAATTGTGCAGAAGTTGTTGGATCCATTTGATGTGAATCAGTAGTTTTGGAAACAACTAAAACCTACAGGATTTCTCTGGGACCAGCATTTGTTCAGGGTCTATGACCGTCATTTCAGTTCACAACTTATTAAAGGTTAGTCTTTGACGTAGATGGCCTCCTTCACTCCAAGCTCTGACCTTGTCTTCTCTGTCCAGGATTGTCTTGTCTTGAGCTTCTATCTGTTGAGTTGATGTAAAGGACTGAGACATCATCTTCCCACCTTCAGGAACCTGAGTGTTTGACCAATCTGGCAGGACAAAGGAAGGCCCAGGCAGGGATCAATCCCATAACCTCCCAGGTGAAAGCCATGCATGCTTACTAGTCAGCCAAAGGGATATCGCTGTGACCAAGTAGCCAGGGCGCATGATAAGTTGGAGTCATAGTGACAGGACTCTCAATGTCACTAAGATAGGAAGAATATTCCAAAACTCTGAAGCTACTGTGGGAAAAAGCCTGATCATCCCATGATACTACATGAGATCTAGTTATATAAAATATTTACTGGTGTTATATGGGTAATGTGATGGGGAACAGTGTGGTGGGGAATTGCACCACTTAGAGCTTTAAAAAACTTAAAAAAGGAATATTAAACTCAATCAAAACTCAGTCAGACAAGGACTGTCCCTCCTCCTTATTCCAGTTCTGTGTGTAGACAAACTTAAAGACACCCCAGTAAAATTGGTTACAGAAATCCACCCATGAGGATATGAGGACTGAGATAACAGATTTGATGTGGTTTAAGGAGAGGAACAGCTTATTTTTTGGTTCATTTTCTCAACTGAAAGAAGCACAATTTGACTATTAGGTTAGTGATTCTCTTCGGGTCGCAAATAACTCCAGGATTGCTGGCCTGTTGACTGAATCAAACGGCACATTTTCTTAAGTCTAAAGGAGATTCTGTTCTAATTTGTCCCGAAACCTGACAAATCTTTCCATTACTTCATTTCTATATAGACAGGACAGGAGTTGAAAAAGAATTATTTTCACTTCATTTTCATTTTTGCACAGAGAGAAATGATATGGCTGAATGATAATTTGCCAGCTGGGAGCAATCCAGATGGGGTTTTTAATAATTAGTTGAACAACAGCATACTTAAAATAAAAAGGAACTGTACATTTACCAAGCCAGAATGAATAACTAAGACGATTGTAGGAAGGATGTCTATAGGAAGAGTAGCTGATTTGGAAGCAAGATCATGGCTCTTAATGACAGTCATAGACTCTGAACATTAGTGGTTTCACAAGATGTTAAGAACTAATGAAGCTCTGCTGAATGAGAGCTAAACCAAACCCAGTCCAGATAACTGGGAAGGACTATGCTGGAGAGCGGTGGTTAGTTTCATCAAGTCAGTAGTATATTCAGGTTTTATTGTTATGGCATATTCGTAGACTCACCATAGCCCATGGTCCATTGGTGATCTTGGCGATCTCAGTGAAACATTGAACGATAACTTTGATGGTCTCGTCTTCGTACTCAAAGCGTTTACCAAACAGAACCTGGCAGATGATGTTGGAAGCTGCATTATGAAACATGACCTGAGGACTCAGAGTTTTACCTAGATAAAAAACATACAGGTGTGACACCACTGTACAACATATGGACACGATAGAATCATTTCCACTGTGACATACCAATGCTTTTATCCAGCGTTTTGATGGTATATTCAATCTCCTCATAAATTCTGCCCTCCATTGAATTCTTCCCCAGACCAAAGTTTCTCAGAGTCATCAGAGCAAAGCGGCGATGCTCCTTCCAGAATGGGCCGTAATCTACCAGGATCACTCCTAAAACAGGCACATGTAGTTCTGAACAATGGAACCTATACATCACACTGTTAGAGGTTTTCATGTCACAGGCCTGAGCGATAACTGTGGTTTTACTTAAAGCTGCTTCATTGCCTCCTGTGAGAGGACCTTAGACAAAGACCTAAGCCATTTTTTCATGATTTGACTCTTGTGAATGTTGCACCCAGACCTGAACTTAGAATTAGATCTGGACCAAGACCTGGACCTGAAGGATCTACTGGGAATAAAATATGTTGATGAGGTTTATGAATCCATGATGTGCCTTTAAAGGGATATTGTGTAAGAATTACTGCCATCTAGCGTTGAAATGTGGGTATTGCACTCAAACTAACTCGCTCTCTCGCTCACGTATTGTGCGACAGAAGCCAGCGTGTATCAAAAAGGTTTGACAACGCTGGCATAACCATGTAATCCGATACTTCACGGCGTATTCCCTCAGATGATGAGATTGGTGAGTTTTTAAATGATTGCAAACTGAATTGCATCATTTGTGAGTGTTTATAAGCCTAAATAAATTTTAAAAAATGGAAAAAAAGTTACCATGTAGCAACTAGAATGTAGCAACAACTTCATAATGAACACAAACTCTTACTGAAATGCTAATATTGCACTATCACAGAACTATGAAATAAGTTGGGTTATGTTCATCCATTCATCCATTTAACTCCCTAATCCATTATCTGTTGATTGGAGACCTGCAGCAGTGAGCAGGGGGAGAGGAAGAGGGAGAGGCAGAGGATCTATTGAAAGAAAGCGTGGAAGACCGATCTCAACCACAACGTTTAATAGTTGCTTGCGAACTTGCAAATTTGCAAGTCTACTTGCATCTTTTTTTCTATCACTTAGTCCGTGATTAAAAAAACAGACAGTAGTGAAGTCTGGTTATAGTTCTCTGGTAAAACTGTGGGTTTACACGTTTCAGTAGCTCTTGTGGTCGTGGTAAAGATGGAGTAAAACCAATGATACATTTCATAAGTTGGCATTTACTGTGAAAGCCGCGACTTTAAAAGCTTCTTAAACCAGTAAACCAACTATTCTGTACCAATAAGGCTGGTGCATTTTAGCAGGATCTACCGTTATACTTTCTATGGTGACGAGCAGCAGTCCAATAAAACCGAAAAGAAAAAGTTAGTTTTAGGTTAATTTAGGCATTATGGTTTACTTACTTGTCGAGGAGGAAAGATGGCAACTTTAGCTCCTTCCACCTGGAGAAGGCTGGCCCAATGTTTATTCTCCTTTTTCGAACGCAACGGTCTCACTGTCTTTTAAATTCTCGTTTTCTTTTTCTTTGAGATGGCGAAACCGTACCTTAATTTGCTGCTGCGGCATATGGGTGGTCCTGCATTGTGCTGAAGTCATACAGATTTCCAAAGTTGTTGTATGGCCTCTGTTAATGATTCTTCGCTGCCGTCTCAATCACACCCCGCTGGCAGGCAAGGGAAGCCTATTTTATTCTGTGTGTTATTCTGTGTGTTATCCCTCGTCGGCATCCGTAGTTTTAAGATGGCAGACTGTCATGTCATTAGCCTATCGGCTTACCCGTTTTATGTAAAAAAATAAATCTAAAAATCTTAGCTTACAAACAAATTGTTACACAATGTCCCTTTGAGGGATGTATCATGTACTCCATTTTATGACCCTAATTAACTAAGATTCCAAATAGCGACCTGCATATATTTTCCACCTGTTTCCATGTGTTTCCATGATTTTCGGGTGTTTTACTAAGCTTGACTGCTCAAATGATAAGAGACACAAACAGCCTCATCTAAATGAGGATTTAGCACACACAAATGATTCACTGTGTAGGAGAACAAGACAATCGCAAACAAAAAATAGATATATATCAAAATATTACTAGAAGAGTCAAATAGAAATATGCCAAAAACATCTTTATGTGACTAGAAGGACTGCAGTATGGGAGGATATTTCGCAAAAAGTAAATTCAGTCTTAAAAACAAGAACAACATCAGATAAGGTTAAGAGATGGCAAGATATTTGATGAAGAAGAAAAAAATAGTAATAAAACCTCTGAAAATTAGACATGTGGGAGGCTGATTTAAGAGATTCTTTGACCAATACTGAGTAGCCGATGCAGTAAACTTTCTAAGAAGAGCAGATAAAACCGTAGTATGACACATACCCGGCTGTGGAAAAAGGTGTGCACAGACTGAAACATGTTTTGCTAATTACATCATTACGGTTATAGACATAATACATTTAAACGCATAAAAAATTTTCAACTTTGTCTAAACTTCATTTACTTTACTTTATTCTTTCTGTTCTATGCCTTTCATGATTTTAATTAGTAACATTTGATTGCTTTTATAGTTTAATACCATTTTCAAATATTTTTATATAATGTCGAGGTACTGTTTTTTGTTTTTTTTCTTCTTTTAATGTATTGGAAAGCACTTTGGTCAGCGGAAGCTGTTTGTTATGTGCTATATAAATAAATTGAATTGAATTGAATTGAATAAAAAAAGTAGTGATTTAACATTAACGGCAAGTATTTGTTACATGCAAAGACTTTGTTCCAGAAGTTCAGTCTTTGCTTCCAACTGGCCATGAGAAAATATTCTGAATCAGACTGATGCTCATCTGCTCTCCTGCAGCATCTGAGCGGTGCATATCATCCAGCTGCAGCAGTTAGTGTGCATATGAGCCAGTTAACGCCTGTCTTTTCAGAAGCACTTCATATAGGTGCAAAAACAGCCGGCACAATCATACAATCACTTCCATGTTTACTAAATCATATTGCACCTGCAAAGCCTAATTATCTGCATCTACATCCAGGAGTTCTTCGTCTTCCAACACCGATTCATTCAACACAAAAGCACAACCTGCATTGTGGAGCTATTGTTATAGTCTTGCAATCACATTACTCTTTGTGACAGGTTGAAAAATCAGCTGCAGCTTTTTTTGCAGCCATTATCAAATATGCACCTGTTTAAAGAGGGAAAAACCTTTGGTAAATCAGGGCCTATGTTTCATGAACAGGGTTTTATACTATTTATGTATTTTTGAGGTGTAAGACAGTCAGAACCCCAGGATTCAGGATTTCCGGGGTTGGATGCTTCCGTCTTCCTCTCCTTACATGTTGCTGTATTAACAAAACTAGAGAGTGGAAGTCATTTCTTTTATATGTTCTGCTAAGCATGACAATAATCACAAGTTGAAGATGTAAAGAGTTGATTTTACATCATCTGGGCCTTTAGATGCACATTAATGTCCGTTCTACCTTTCCTTTGGGTGACCTCGCTCAGAAACATGTCCTGTGGTCTTCCAGCAAAATCTGTAGCCTTGATCACCATGGCCTCCTTTATGACCTTCAGCCTGTTGATGACCACAGCTGGCTTGGGGCCGATGAACAGACTGTAGACGTTCCCATAAGACTGTCTGAGCTGGGAGAAAAGAAGATTTCAGTCTGCGGTGCTGGTTTACGTCTTCAGGTGTTACTTTGTTCAGGTTAGTGTTTGATTCAAAGTAAAACATATTTCAGAAATAGAAATGTCAGTGTTACAGGATGTGTGAAAGCAGTTAACCCATGGTGATATTACAATGTATGACACAGATATATGTTCAGAAAACCAGTCAAACTAGTAAAGTTTATGGACTTAAGCTGTTAGATGAACTGGTTTAGCATCAGGGTGGTTAAACATTTCCATCTGGAATTTGTCACCAGACTTTGTCTAATTGTCAATAAATCAAATGAATCAAATAAGATTGATCAAATTTCAAGTTGATTTTATTTCAGTGCTGATTTTATCGATCATAATCACTCATAATTTTATCAATCTATGGGCTGGCTGAATGGATTGGATGAGCAAAGCAAAGTTATAAAGGAACTACAAATACTAGGAAAGATGGTGGAGGACGAGCTGTTCTGATGATGATCATCTCTAGTCAATCACTGAAGCCATTATCATAAGCTAGTATCATTCAGACCATCGAACTGTGCTACTCCACTTGTTTTTATAACATGCGCTGTTAAAAAACAGACTAAACTCACATGCATAACCAGAACGATATGAATGTTCATTTATTTAGCCAATCAGCAGAAAAGGGGTAAAACAAAGGTATTTGTCTTTGTGGGGACTAAATTTTGGAATCAGCTTAGTAAGGAGACCAAAAAATAACAGTGCTTTATTCATGTTTAGAAAAACAGTCTATATTTTAGAATTCCTTAACTTTGTGAGCTGGTTGTTTCTGCAGGCGTCCCGTACGGCAAACTCTGGTCTCGCAGCTGTCAGTTGTTTCATTTTTGATTAAATTATTTGATGAAATTGTGACCAACCAAGTAAAATGAAACAGAATTGGTGACAAAGCAACGCTGGTGGAGTCCAACCCTGACTGGAAACCAGTCTGACTTACTGCTGGCGATGTGGACCAAGCTCTGGCACTGATCCTACAGGGTCCAACTGTCTACTAGAAGATCTAGTTCTGGTGTATGAGGATGACCATTGCAAAAACCACACTGCTCCTCTTCAGTCTGAGGCTCGGAACCCTCTTCCCCACGACCTGGATACCAGGGGGTGAGGAGTGTGATCCCAGTATGTATGTCATGATACCAGAAATTCAGTAGTCGGTACCACTACCAATAAATTTACACGATACTCGATACCCAAATTGATCCCATATTTCTTCAAGATAACCCCCACCTTTATTAAACTATTGATCTCTTTACAATGCATAAACTTGAACAGATAAATGAATAAAATGTATGCACTGGCACTTTGCCTTCAAATATTTAAACAAACAACATTGTGCTTTTTCACTATGATGAACATTAACTATAATGAACAAACTAATAAAGTAGAAATACAACAATAAAAATAGTTCTGTAAATTCATGTCCTCAAGTATTGAACAAAAATTATCAATAAAATAAGTTTGTAACAGTTTTAGCTGGCGGATGTACACATCTCATGGCTCTCTCATGTCGGTACTACCGGTACCATGGAAATGAAATGAAAAATACTTTAATTTTTATTACAGGTATCGAAATACAGGAAATAAAGGTATTGACAGTAGTACTGGTACCGACTTGGTACCAAAGGACCAGGTATCGTGACAACTATAGATCCCAGCAGCTGCCCCTCTCAAAGGTCTGTTAAAGGTGAGGAGGAACCTCCGAGACACAGAGTAATGGTTGTTAGAGAGGTGATTTAGCAACAAAAAATGGAATTTGGTAGGGTCTGAGCTGATGGTCCAGAGAGGCTGGATTCTCCAAGATATAGACGAGCTGGCTGAATGCCAAAATGCCGAAAAGCATAGTTTTTTCACCGTGCAATTCTATACAATTTTTTTAATTCTTTTATTAAACATTTTAAAGCAAAGGAACTTCTTTCATACACGTTTCCAATTCTAGTTGCCTGACTGGCTTTGTACAGAACACCAACAGACCAGAGTGCCACTACATAACCTATTTTTCAATCATCACCTAAACAACCAACTTAAGAGTGAAGCCGTTGCTCCAGTTTCATGTGTTGCAGCCTGACATGGGAAGTAATCCTGATGAGCTTGCAAGATTCTTCAGTCTATCATGAATTTTCACACTATTTCTGTTTCAGTGATGTAAAATAAATAAATATTTTTTTCCTGTTTCAGGTCCTTTTTCATCCCATAAAATGTGTCTTTTCTGTAGAATCTAGTTTTAATGAAAGAGGAGGGAGAGCAGATCAGACAAACCGGATCTGAGAGGACCCTGATGAACAATGTGGTTGTATGGTAGCATCGCTTCCTATAAAACTGGATTTTTATGCTTTGAACCAAACTGTCTCACAGTCACGGCTTCCCTCAGATCCACAAGTACATTCATTTATAAACGCAAGACAATGAAAAGCCTCCATGTGTCTGACTTACAGTTTACAAAAAAGAGTTTGTACCTGGATGTAGAAAATAGCTCATGTTCCTGTCGATGTGCAGAGGACTGAAATTTCTACACCAAAACCAGTTAACTCCATCAGTATCATTATGATACAAGACATTTATTTAGTCTCTCACCCTCTCAAAGTCCTGTAAGGGGTTCTCCAGGTTCATGTGCAGCAGGGTTCCCAGGATAGGCAGGGCGGGAGGCCCTGGAGGGAAGTTCTTGGGCCTCCAGGATGTGAAGTGAAGGATAATGAAGCAGAAGCAGACCCCGAGCAGGACAACTGAGACAAACATGATGGTGGGACGGATCGACTGAACTAAGGACACTGGCTGGGGACGCTTATGAAAGGGACGCTGTGATCCGTCCCACACTCTGAGAGGACATATCCTCCTGGGCTTTAATCAGAGCTATTTAGGTCAGATCTGAGCTGAATAATGATGAAGAGAACAGGGTTTGTTTGTGGCCTTGTGGGGAGGTGTGAAAACCAGAACCAGATCCAGATCCTCAACAAACATCTCCCTGGATCTCAGGAAACACTGACTTTTTATTCTGTGTCAGAAAATCAGAAGGTGACTTTCCAGTTAATCAGAGGTCGCGCTAGACATTTTTGTTTTCGGTCATTTTGACTGACGGCTTCATAAAAACCCCGTAGTAATGTTTTTTTATCCGTCACTTTCATTTTTCTTTAATAATAATATATAATTAAATTATAATTTGTTTTTAATTCAGACCAAACAAGGAGAGCAGAAAATCTACACCGTAGGCTACATCAAGGAGATGAAAACATGTAACTTAAATTACCAGTGACCAAAACCAGTGACTGTAGCTGCTGCAGTCATGAACACTTCATGTGAACGACTGTTCACTTGCTCTGGCGGGCCTGAACACAGTTTCACCTTGATCGGGGTCCGTGTGCTGCTTGTGTGGAATGAGCGGAGCGTGCATCGCGCAGATACGCGCAACCAGGAAGTAAACAGGCTAACGGTTTGAGCCATGGTTTAGGCTCTAAAAATATACTAAATGATGCCGTCGCGAGTAAATTATGGACGCTTCCCACACAGGACCCGCGGACTGCATTGGACGAGCAGTATGGAGGAATATTGACAAGTTTTTGTGGACTTTTTTCACCGGGCTCTATTTAGCATCGTTGTAGC
>JAVQJG010065265.1:0-13034 GCA_036024015.1 Craterocephalus amniculus | reverse complement strand
AATTTAATTTAATTTAATTTAATTTAATTTAATTTAATTTAATTTAATTTAATTTAATTTAATTTAATTTAATTTAATTTAATTTAATTTAAATTTAATTTAATTTAATTTAATTTAATTTTAATTTAGTTGTCTTTTGTTGCTTGCTTGGTTTTGGTTTGTTTAGTTGTTGTTTTTTGATTTACTTTTATTTTATTCTCTTTCATTAAGTTATTTATTGTATTGGTTTTATTGGTTATATTTTCATGTTTTTAGTTTAAAGTTTTGTCTAATTTTACTTTTTTCACACACACACGCCTGCATGATTTTTGTAATTCCATTGATTTTGATTTAATACATTTTTTCAGTTTTATTATTTGATTATTCATTTTTTTTATTTTTTTTATGTGGATTTAATTTTGTCTATTTTAATCTAATATAATTTTATTTAATGTAATTTTATCTTATATTTATTGTATTGCATTGAATCATATTTGACCTTATTCTGTTCCATTTTAATCCTGGTATTTCCCCTCAGTGGACCGTTAAATGCTGCTTCAGTCTCAGACAGCTTCTCATGTCTTATATGGTCTGAGCAGATCTCTCATATAGTAAATCTAAATTATACACAGTATATAAACATTTCACCTAGAATTATTTAACCTAGAAGACTTGAATCTGTGTTTCTGAATAACTCTGCTGACTTACGGCGATCCTGTTTCTTGCAGGGTTTGTATCACCTGCATGAAACGGGCAAAATGCACAGAGACATAAAGGTAAACTCTTCTGCCACACAGGATTATCGTTCCTTTCTCCTGTAAATACCAGCTCACACATGTCTGCCTTTTCCAGGGAGCCAACATCCTGCTGACGGAGAGAGGAGACGTGAAGCTGGGTGAGCGAACATCACCAACGCCACGTTGACTTCTTGCTCCTGCAGGCCAACAATCCTGGCTTTTATTATCAATTCTGAATTAAAGAAAATCATGTCACCCTCATGTCTCCTCTCTGTCCAGCTGATTTCGGAGTGGCTGCAGAGATCAGCGCCTCCGTCGCCAAGAGGAAGTCTTTCATTGGAACTCCGTACTGGTGAGAAACCTGAGCAATCAGATTTACTAAACCTCTGTCTGTTAGCCGCGTAGCTCTAAGAACGAGTGGCTTTCCTCTCATTATTTCTTCCTCTGGGTCCGCTCGGTGCAGGATGGCCCCGGAGGTGGCAGCCGTGGAGAAGAAGGGCGGCTACAACCACCTGTGTGACATCTGGGCCGTGGGCATCACCGCCATCGAGCTGGCGGAGCTGCAGCCGCCCATGTTCGACCTCCACCCGATGAGGTGAGCACCGGCGGGAAGCGAAACATAAACTAAGCTCAGATAAACAGCAAAGAGCCTCCTTTGGGAGGAATCCAGCTGTTTCTCAGTGACTTGTAAAAACTGTTTCAGAGCTTTGATGCTGATGTCCAAAAGCAGCTTTCAGCCTCCGAAACTGAAGGATAAAGCCAAGTGGTGAGTTTCTGAGGGCTGCTGGGTAAATTCTCTCCCTTCCACCTGAACTTTATCCTCCTGATGCTTTAAATCTTCGTCTTTATGACTCCTCCTCAGGTCTGGAGGCTTCCACAGCTTTGTGAAGATGGCTCTGATTAAAAGTCCGCGTAAAAGACCCTCGGCTGAGACCCTGCTGCAGGTTAGCGTGTTAGTAACTTCTTCACAGATCCGTGCAGCGTAAATGATCTTTGCAAACACCAGGAAGCAGCGATTTCATGCATGTATTATGAAGAATCAGTGCCGTAATTATTATTATTTTGGATACAGTAATTTACTTTTATAGACATATAAAGTAATGCTTTTTAATTTGTTTGTCATATTTTAAATTTTGTTTATTTAATATATTTTTATATTTGATTCAAAATCATTAATTAAATTTGTGTCATCACATTTCTATAATACCAATATTCTATATGGAATATGGCTGAATTGTTTTCTTTTCCTGTTTATCACAAAAGAAAGTTTGGTTATACAATGTATGAATGTACATACATAAATATTTATTCTACAGTAAGTAACAGTGGATTGCCTGATTTACTGATGTCCTCTGAAGCAGCAAATTTACAAATTTTCCATCTCCACCCATGCAGATCCAGATCACACACCATTCACACTACGGATGCAACGATACCAATTTTTTCCAATTTGATACGATACCGATACTAGAATCTGATTTCTTGCCGATACGGAGTACCGATACCAATACTTCTACCACACTGAAAAGATGCAATGAATTGGAAGACGAGGTTTATCTTCTTCTCTGCTTTTTACAAAAAACGATGAAATAAATAAAAATAAAATATAAATAAAAATGACAACATAACTAAAATTTTGAGTGAAAGTGAACATTATGCGTAATGGAATCGGTTCCTGGTATCGATTGACTTTAATGAGTACAAGTGCTTGAGAGCGGTATAGGTACTGATAGGGGTACACAGGGCTGCATACCCCTTCAAATGACGATTTTTCAGGATCTCACTTCAAATGAAGTGAAATGAAAATTTTCCCTGATTAGCTGCTGCCAAGCCCAAAGAAATGCAAAAATGAGTTATTTTCTCAATTAATAACGTTTTAAAATGCATGCCAACTGTGTGTTGTTTAGTTTAACACTGTTTCAACGTGTAATACTCATTTTCATCTTGTAATGAAAATCTAAATAATACACACGTGTTTTTTCTACTTTCACTTAATCTAAATATAGACTATAAATACAGAATTTTAATACAGAAATAGTAATGATTAATCGATAATTGATCATTAATTCTCCTGATAACCTGTTAAATCGAATGCGTTAATTATAGTTAATTATTGTTTCTCAGTTGCTGGTCATGCATGTTTCATTAATGGAGGTTTTCTGCTGTAGGTAGTCTAACGTACAGGACTGATACAATTTATTCTCAGCATATTGTTCATATTTTCTTTTCTTCTTGTTTCCTAAAAAAAACAGCTATAGCAGTAGGTGTTTTGAGTTTATTTTTTAATGTATTTACCTATTTTCTTTGTGATGTGGCCGTTTTTCCCGCAGCATCCGTTCGTGACACAGTTGCTGACCCGTAACCTGGTCATCGAGCTGCTGGACATGGCCAACAGCCCCGAGCTCCACACCTCGCTCTCACTCAGCATCGATGACAGCGACCTGGAGGTCAGCGCTACACAAAGATTAAAACATTTTTATTAAATATCCAGGCTTTCAATTAAAACCTTATTTCCTAGAGAGCGGTTGGAAATGACCATGAAAACATGAAAATGCAAAGTTTTACAGCTGAGCTGAGATGTTTGCTTTCCTTCTTTGTTTAGTTAGAACTTGATGCTAGCTGCATATTTTTAAAATTTTGAAACTAAAAAGAAAACTAACCTGATGTGAAACACTGTAAAAAGACAACTTTAGCTTTAACTCAAATAAAATGTAACTTTTCAAATAAACTCACATAAAATGTAAAGCTTGTTAAAAAAAGTCACCTGCAGAAGAACCGCACGCGCTCCACGTGTGTGTGTTCCACATATGCCACCATGTGGCTTTGGAGTATCTTTATGTGGTCACATGTGAACATATCACACACATGTGGAACACATGTGTAAACATCTGGTTTTGAAACATTTGCATCATGTGAATTACATGTGTAACTACATCTCACATGCGTTTCACCTGTTTCTCATGTTTTGAATTACACATGGTCGACACAGTTTGCATGTACAGTAAATCATGTGTTTAACATGGGGTTTATGTTTTTCACATGTGGTCTATTTTTAGGATGATCTGAGGAAGAACGTGTCGCTCCCTAAAACTGTTTAAACTGACATAAAACACAACAATTACCATGTTTACAGAAATAATCAGGTGGAATATGCCCCCAAATAGAGACAAATACTGTATGTTGATGTGAAAAAAGTGAAAAATATAACAAATGAAAAATACATTTTTGCTTAATAAATGGAAGTGAAATTAAATAACAACCTAAAGTTGAACTAAAACAGCTTAAACTTTAAGTTAGATCGCTATATTAATAATTAAATATGAAAATAGTTTTGTATAATTTTTCAGGGCTGTTTTGGTTGGTTAATCTACTGACAAATAAAAGTTTTTTTCATATTAACTGACTTTTAACTATTTGACAAAAAACAAACAAAAAATATTCTGAGGCAGTATTTTAAAAGAAAACAACTCAGTTTTAGCATTTTAAAAGAAAGCTTAAACAATTTGCATATAACTAAAGACTGAAAAGTGTGTTTTCTCTGTGGTGGTACTGCTGAGATCTGACCGGTTTTCTGCTGCTTGCTGTGCGCAGGTTGTTGACACGTCTCCTGACAAGATTCAGGCGGCCGGGAAACGTCTGCCGGCGGAGAGGACGCTGTCTGAGAAACAATGTGAGGACTCGTCCACGCTCTCATCCAAACTCTCACATCAGAGACATCAGAGCCAAACGGCTTCCTGATGGGTGGATGCCGCCTCTCAGAGAGATATATGATCATGAACATGATCCACTTTCAAATTCTACATTTTTCCAGTCCCTGCAAGACTGACCTTATCTCGTAATACTGAGTAGGTGACGTCTTCACCAGTTTGTTAGTGTTCCAGATGCAACAACCTGGAAAAAATGGAAAAATAAAATAAACTCCAAAAACAGCCAGTTGAGCATTGACAACTACGACTTCTAAAACTAGGAAATCATAGACCCAGTGTACAAATGTGCAGCCCTGTGCAGTGGATGAGGGGTTAGGGTGGACATGCAGACACAACCTGAGTCATTGTTAGGGAAAAAGTGGTAGCATGACTAAGCAAATCATTATAATTCATGATATGAGCAGACTTTAGAGATTTATGCTCCGTCTGTGGACGTAGAATTATGTTCCCACCAATGTCCAGCAAGTCCGGACTCGTCCAGCCGCAGCATGTAGCGTTTATTCAGAGCCTCTATCTGCTAAAGCCACCATGATGATCCATGATAACAGCTTTATTTATCACATCTTCATCACTATCACTACCTGGTTGCTAAGAGACCTCAGACGTGATGATGAAGCCACTTCCTGTCCAAGGCAAGGCAAGTTTATTTGTATAGCACATTTTCAGGGAGAAGACAATTCAAGATGCTTTATATAAAACATTAAAAGCAATAAATGCAAGCAGAATTACAATAAAATCATTTAAACACAACATCATTCAAAATATTAAGAGCAAGTCCAACTTTCCACCAATCAGAGAGCTTAAATTGAGGGTGATGTCCAATCAGAAGCAGCCAGAGATCAACAAGTTAGCATAAAGTTCTATACGTGTATTAAAAAAAGGGAAAATAATGGTCCTCTATGATCTTTATGGTGCTATATTTATCAATATGTTCATCTTATCAGGCAAGGCAGGTTTATTTTTACAGCACATTTCATGTTCGTGGAAATTCAAGGTGCTTTATATACAAACATTAGATACATTACAGCAAGGTCCAGACAGCATTAAGGATTAAAAACAGAAGTAAAATCACAAATAAGAAAAATAAATAAAGAAGGAAACCCCTCAGAGAGGAGAAAAAAAAACACATAATCCTCATTTAGTCTGTCCAGAAAACATCCTTACATGGGGACTGGGATTAAAAAGCTTCAGATTCCAACGGTTTAGATTAGAAATTATTAACATTTGGATAAAAAAATACCCTAAATAAGATAAATCCTGTATTCATTAAGTGCAAACAAATAGTTTTCTTCCAGGACTCTGGGACGCTTTTCTGTCTCCACCAATATCGGAACCAGAACTTGAATGCAGCATCTGGGAAAATGGAGTATTTCCTCACGCTTGTTTATTGTTACGTATAAATATTTCCAGCATGTTCTCAGCTGTGTGTGAGCGGACTCCACGGCTGTCCTTGTGACCGTACATGTGAAGCTCCACTGTACGCTGGCTGAAGGGTGGCCTTGTTGTCCCCCAGCACCCCAAGCATCCAGCGCTGTCATCTCCATAATATGAACGTGGACAAAAGCGCCTCAGTGCGCTGCTGATGGCTGCAGCTCCGCTGTACATGTGGGCTGAAGGCTGCGTCAGAGGATGGCACTGAGAACATGCCTGATGTGTGGCACAGACCTGCTTCTATGTGCTCGCCTCTGATTTCATGCTGCAGAGCTGCCTGTTACAGATCGGCCTTTCACACGGTGTTATAATTCAGCCTGGTGGCGACCACAGCTTCCTGTTTAGATGTTCTCATCTGTCGACACGTAAACCGCAAACACCTGAACCTCTGGTTTACCAAATAAGTTCTCCTCTTCCGCCTAAAATATCAATACAACCCGCGTGTTGTACAGATGGGGTCTTTTTTTTACCCCTCTCACATCATAACTGTGAATAAACTGACGGTGGCGTCGATTTAGCTGCTGTCAAATATAGATTTTATTGGATGTTTGAAATAAAAACATCTTTTTTAAGAGATCCTGAATAGACTCAACAGCTTTATTTATCTTCTTGGTGTGACAGCATCACAGCTGCTGCACCTTTTATGATTAGAATCCAATAGACACAAAATAAAACCTTTGCTGGAAAAATATAAATTGATTTTTTAACATTAAATGAGTTTGTCTTTTAAAACAATTTCCCCCTTTAAACCCTTTAAAGGCCATTTTCATAAAATAAACTCAATTGAATATTATTTTATTATGTTTAATTGCTGCTGGGATGGGTCATACATATTCTTTTATACTGTGTTAGATTTGAATATCTTTTTAAAACAAAAAACCCTCACATTTAATTCAGAGAAATGTTTTTTTATTGTTACTCTTATTTTCTATTTATATATGTTTTTATTGTTTAACGTTTATTACTCTACGGTGTCCTTGAGTTCCCAGAAAGGTGCCTTCAAATAAAATGTATTATTATTATTATTGTTGTTGGAAAATGGAAAAATATTATGTATTAATATTTTTCCATTTTCAGTGAGGCGGTCTTCTTAAACAACTTAAGCCTAAAATTCACGTCAAATATAACAAGTATTTGTGCCACTTCTGATGGTTTTCAATGGACAATTTTTGTCCTTAAGATCAAATGTGTAAGTTTTTTAGTAGCTTTGCCATTTAGGGCTAAGTTAAGGAACTGAGATTAAAGATTAGCTATAAAACTTTATCAGATATTTTCAGTGATGTGCCCTCTACAGACGGCTTATCCAGGATCATCTTCATCTGATCCGTTCATACTTTCCTTCCATCATGGAAAAAAGTCTTAGGCCCTGATTTATCAAAGGTTTGCGCCTCTTAAAACAGCCGCAAAGTTGATAACAGTCACAAAAACATGCTGCGGCTGATTTATCCACCTGTCGCAAACAGGAATGTGTTACAGAATCGTTACTGTTGCACTTTAGATGCACTTTGCGCTTCTGTCTATAATGAATATGGATTCTTTGGGTTTCTGCCAGATGGCGCAAAATAGCGGGAGGAGCAAATGCAAATAAATCAGCTTTCAGGTGCAAATTGATTTATTAAAATAGCAACTCGGTGCAGCAGTTGTTCAAACGGACTGGACTTGGCAGACAGACGGCTGCAGCTGGATGAGAGAGATCAGATGCTGCAGGACTGCAGACAACAGCCATAAAGCCATTAACATCTTGGCTGTCCGTCCCGTCTTTTTTACGGTGGATTTAAAGCTTTTTTTTGTTCAAACATGTTTAAATGTCCTCAATGCCACGTTTCTATCAGCCTCTAATATTTTCATCTCCATTTTTGTTTGTTTGCGACTTTCTTCCTCTCCTACACAGCGAATTATTTGTGCAGTTAAATCCTCATTTATGAGGATGTTTGCATCTGTTATTGATTGCATTAACATCCTCTGTAGATCATCTGTAAATCATGGAAACACAGCAGCTGCTAAATATTTTCAGGAAATCAGTGCCTTAGATTCTTGTCTTATCTTCTACTCTCTCTCTCTTCCTCTGATAATGTGTGTTCAGTGCTCAATCTCAGCGGAGCGTGTTAAAAACTGCTGCTGTGTTTTATATCTGCTCGCCAGAGTGTGACGCAGTGCGTGAAGAGAAACTCGGCTGCTATGTCGCATCCTGGATGGAAAAGTAGTGAAGTTGTTTCTCAGCCCCGAGCAATGACTGCTACAGAAGTTAACACAGTAGAAGTCGCTGTGATACCAAGCGAGTCCAAAACGTGAAGCTTTAAGGTTGTAAAGTTAAAACAATGTGTCTTTAAAAAGGGACACTAACTTTGGGTCCAACATAAAAATACAGCGTTTGAAGAGTGTTAGCGCACCGAAGCGGCTGTCATCTTCACATTGTAACTTCATGTTAGGGGATCCGTTACTCATGGGGTCATGTGACCTGCATCTGTTAACTTTTCCTCATCTTGTAGCAGCATATATAACCGGCCACAGACCAAAGCTAACGTGACTCTAAACCTTTCTGCAGCAGTAAAGCGGGTTTTCATGTAATGATCATTTCCTGTCATCCATGTAAATATGAAAGTAGTCACAGAACGATTAGTAACTGGCTGCTTTAGTTTGATGGTTTCATACGCTGTGATGTCCCATAAGCTACAGGCTAATGCTGACGTCTCCATTAAACCAGGAGATAAATGGATCATAAATAACTAGAAGCATCAGTCACATCCCTCCACTAGTAGGACCCGATGCTTCAATGGTGGATGTTACAGCCCACAAGGGGTGCAACGTACCAACAACCATGGAATGAAGACAACATGAAGTAAAGGGTTAAAAAATTGTGTTTTTATTTGACTGGTCTGGAAAAAAAGGTTTCAGCTGCGTTACCTGTGGGGGAGGAAGGGACAGAAGGTTGTGCTAAACAAGTGAAATAAACATAACATAACAAAAAAAAACCTAACTAACCACTTAAAGCTAAAGGGTCATATCAAACATCAAAAGACCTGACTGACTTATCTACAAAGTGGTGTATCAAAACGTATACAAGGGGTGGCATCAACCGCTATGCTAGTGAACTAGACATTGTTTTGACTAGGGGCAGAAATGTATAGGGTACCCCGGATAGCTAGTCCACAAACCTCCCACCACATACCTGACCTTGCAGCATCCAGATCCAGCCATCAATGGTCAACCAGAAGCCAGAGAGTGAGTGTGGGAGTGGAGAGAGTAGCCTCCTGAGTGATTGCAGTAAGCGGCCTTTAGCAAGGCTCCCAGGTGCAGCTCATTCAGGCAATCAGGGAGAAACCAATGGCTAGTCAGAGCCAAACCACCTCCTAATCATCCAATTATGGTAAGGACCAAGAGAGAAACAGGAGGGCAAAGTGCCTGCACGTAACAGCGGAAAATCCAATGAAAAATTCCTTAATCCTAATTATTTCACTATGCTTCATTTTACCACAGCGCCCTGTGGGAAGTTACAGGTTCAGCTCCCACTAGTGGCCAAAAGTTACACAGAGTCCCTTTAAAATGATGAAAATACTTTGGGAAACTCCAGATACATTCAATCAAATGTCCTCAAGATC
This sequence comes from Craterocephalus amniculus, assembly GCA_036024015.1. NCBI lineage: Eukaryota > Metazoa > Chordata > Actinopteri > Atheriniformes > Atherinidae > Craterocephalus > Craterocephalus amniculus. Next base: position 3,581 of record JAVQJG010065265.1, on the reverse strand, counting down.
TCTTAAGGGTTAAAACAAGCCACATCGGGCTGAAGAGGCAAGAAAATAGTTTCTGACATCAGCAACTGGATCTTTTCTCTTCAGACCATTCAGACCAAGTCGTAGTGAGTTTTCCTTCATAGTGGAGGAAAATCTCATGAGAATAAGCTGCTAAATAAACATCAAACAGCATAGAGTAAGATGCAGCTGTTCAGAAACGGCGTGAGAACTTTACGTTTGCTGGTTCAACAGTTTCCTCATCGCCTGCTTCAGCGTCAAACAGCCGAGCCTCGTCTCTCTGTGGTTTGGTTGCAGCCCGCTCGCTCATTTTCTCTGCTCAGAGGAACCACAGCGACGTTTCCAGATGAAATCCATGTTTCCTGTCACACTCAGTAGAAACAGGCTCGTGTAACCGAGTGTCGTCTCCTCTCTGCAGTCGACCAGGTGAAGTTCGGACCTCCGCGGAGGAAAGTGACGGAGCCCTACCCTGATCTGGTAAAGCACTCACTCTGTTTATTAATGAGGTACATGTGGATCCATGAACGTGACCAGAGCTGTGTCGGTCTTTTTAGGGCTCCTACGACGACGACTGGAGTCTGTCTGGAGATGAAGACAACTCGCCGTAAGTTTTCTGATCATTCCTTCGACTTTCCCTTTTGACTGAGAGAAAACCCAAATATGAACCCAAATATGGACTAAATTAAAGTCCAAATGAGGATAATAAGTTTCAGTCTTTATCAAACATTAATGATCATACAGCATTACTCCAGGTCCCTCATTTATGAACCTAAACTCCCTCCCATAAAAATGTTTCCATAAGCTCTGTGTGTTGTCCCGAATATTTACGCTCATTTACATTAAGTCAATGTTTGTCTTCATTAATCAGGTCATAATAACATTTATTTCTCAGACAAAATTGAGGTGCAGAGCTTGAACACTGAAAGAACATTAATAAAGTAAATGCACTGATATAAATAAGAGGAAAAACCTACTTTCAAATAAAAAACACACTTAAAAAGTATAAATAACAAATAATCTAATAACTGATAATATTGAATAAAACTAATAAAATTAACAATGAAATTTATGGAAATACAGCAAAATTTTCAGAAAGGCCACGATGATGTTAGAAGTCGCTGAGGTCACATGACGTCTCTGACCAATCAGCTGCTCATTCAGGTATATGACACCTGTCACTGTTTACCTGTGAGTGAAACCTCTGAAGGAGGAAAATGGCTGCTTATAAAGACGAACTATGCATCTATTAAACATTTTTATGTTTATGTCAGACTCGGTCGGCAGCTGTTCCCATGCAGAGATAATTGTTAGTAAACAGAGGTTGTATTTTTACTGTTTGTAAACAGCAGAGGTTGTATTTTTACTGTTTGTAAACAGCAGAGGTTATGCATGCAGCTTGTGGACGTGTGGCAGATAGCAGCAGACTGAAACTATGCACGGCATTAGCTGCCATTGACTGACAATGATACTTTGACAAATGAACTCTGTCCAATGGCAAACAGATAATGGATCCATATGGTATTGGAGGATGGGATGAAGACGTTAGTAAGCAGCCAAATAATCAGTGGCATGATATTTCCACTTACCCAGCTTGTACAGAAGGGACAAACTGCAAGCAAACAGATCACTTGATGCTTATAATCACATGATTTGTGGACATGAACAGGGTGTGAAATACTGCAACGCAGACTCTGAGTTTGATGTCCTTCCAAAGTCAAAGACAAGGATGTAAGACCGACATCTCTGCTGGAGCCAACTATATCAGATTAATTAAAGTAGAATCTGATCAGAGGTCAGTCTGAGTTCCAGCTCGGTGGATAAAAATGTTCCTGATGGACACAAATATCTCCCGAAGGAGTTCAAGTTACACCAAAACTGTGGTGTGATTGTGTTTCATGCTAGAGAATAGCTCCAGCATGAAAGACACCGAACTTCTCCTTTAAGTAACGCGTAACAGTAACTACGTTACCTTTGTGGTAACGAGTACTGTAATTAATTACTTTTCAAAAGTCAGAAACGTGTTTATAATTACTGCGATTTAAACAGGGTCGTTACTCGTTACTTCATGTGATGGTCGTGAAGCGAACATGACGCAGCGACCTGCAAGAGAATGAATGAAAACAAAAACGGCAGCAGTCCATGACAGTCCAGACGTGGAAATATACTCATTACTTTTCCTTTCTGACGTTAAAACACAAGAGGAATATTGTGTTTGGTGGAGTTTAGCTATTTTAAGTTAAGGTTACAAATAACGGAGAAACCTCACTGTGTTGATTTCAATCGATTGAATCCGCTTTGCTCTATTATTGATTCCTACAGCTGCAAAATGGTCCGAGGCGCAGTTATATCTTTGCCAAAAGTAAACTGTCTACATGTTTTAAATGGCTAGAATAAGTATGGGAGGAAAGCAGACATAATTTTAATTTATTTTCATTAGTTCATCATTCACTTCCACTCGCACTACTACACTGCAGTTGCATGTTCAGGCCACTAGGTGGCGCATTGAGCTCGTGTGAGCAAACCAGAGGACCGGGAGCCAGTTACTTTCCTAAGTAACTAGTTATCTTGAAAGTAACGAGTAACTTAAAGGAACTGATTCAACTTTAAAAAGAAGTAACTAGTTACACTTAACTAAGTTACTAATGTAAAGTAACTTGCCGGGTCACTGGTGAGTGGAAACGGGATAAAACGAGTTCTGATGAGCGGTCGGGTTTTGCTGCTCGGAGGGCGGCGAGGTGAGCTCAGGCGTGGGCGGTGGGAGTGAAGGGGAGCGCTGGAGCTCCGGCTGAAACCTGGATCTGATCCGGGCCGCTTTCTTTACGGGAACCAGACAGTGGAGGACCCTCGGGTCGGTGCCTCCGTGTTTGTGGTGGGCCTCTGTGGCCCGGAGTCGGATAAACATCCCAGGTCTTCCCGTTGCAGGAGCCTGTTGGAATGTGTGGAGCAAGCTCTGGAGATGAGGTAGGCCACGCTCCGCCCGCCCCAGCCTCCCCTAACCCCCGTGTCCCCCCCCCACATGAAATCCTGCCAGTCTTAGCAGGATGAGCGTCCAGCCTCAGTGGGTTTGTCTTCCATCGCCTCTGATTATCCTCCGCGCTCACGTCTGGATCAGAACAAACCCACTGGTTTCAGCTTCACAGGCTCGTCTGTCTGCTTCATGGTGTCCGTTTACTTTTGTGCTGCTTCCGCCCTGTGTCCCAGTAACACCAGTATCCCAGTATCCTAATATCTCCACCATCCCCAGTATCCCCAGTATCCCCAGTATCCCAGTATCCCCAGTATCCCCACCATCCCCAGTATCCCCAGTATCCCAGTATCCCCAGTATCCCAGTATCCTAATATCCCCAGCATTCCCAGTGTCCCCAGTATCCCAGTATCCCCAGTATCCCCAGTATCCCCAGCATCCCCAGTATCCCCAGTATCCCCAGCATTCCCAGTGTCCCCAGTATCCCAGTATCTCCACCATCCCCAGTATCCCAGTATCCCAGTATCCCAGTATCCCCACCATCCCCAGTATCCCCAGTATCCCAGTATCCCCAGTATCCCAGTATCCTAATATCCCCAGCATTCCCAGTGTCCCCAGT
>JAVQJG010065260.1:0-11225 GCA_036024015.1 Craterocephalus amniculus | reverse complement strand
CTGTGGCGGCTGTTTATAAGGACGGGGGCGCGTGTTCGTACATGGACGTACATGCACGCGCGGCCGGGCCGGCTAGTAAACACAGAGCTGGAGATCAACACACAGAGGCGCTGTGTGACATCGCGCTATACTCCAGATGAAAATGCACACCTGGTTCTTCACAAAAAGATTTTTTAATTCCTTCAGTGTGAAAACAACGAATTTCGCTTTTAGCTCCTTTAAACAAATTAAGCTCTTCTAATCCTTGCACTCATTTCCATTTTCTGTCCAAGCTTGTGTTGGTGATACTCAGCTGAACAAACTGCCTTTAATTTCCTTTTTATAGTGTGTTGTGCAAATTGTTTCATTTTGGTTGGTTTTCTAATTTATTGCAGATCTGGCAGAACGAAGAAATGAGTGTGAGTGGGCCCAAGATCCCCCAGGCCTTGGAGAAAATCCTCCAGCTGAAGGAGATCAGACAGGAGCAGCTAACTGATCCGGCAGGTGAGATGCTGGAAGACAAAGAAAGATTATTAGTTGATTTGCTGCCTTTGTTTATTCTAAAGGATTTGATGTAACGGTTTACCAGTTGTTATATAGAAATAGAAATAAATGAACCCAAATGATTCTGTGAGGGAAGCATAAATGAGAAAATTTTGTTTTAATCAAAGCCCACCAGCTTTATAAATAAAGAGAATTAATGATTTTACTCAGTGTGATTTGCACGTTTAGTAGTTGTCCTGATATTCATAAAATTTTGCTGCATAGATGGGCTTAAAAATGATCATTCCCATCTGTTACCATGGTATACCATAGGATATCATTCTAAAGTCTGAATGACGAGGTTCAGATACACAATGTTGTCAGTGTTGGCTAACTCAGCCTCCATCAGTTCGCAGTGAACCTGCAACATTCTTATCTTTGTTGTGCATTAGAGTACAGCAAGTCAACAATTAAATTAAAACATATGGCCTGAGGGCCAAAACTGGCCAGTCAGAGGGTCAAATCTGACCCACCGGATGAAACTGGTAAAAGTTGCTATGAAATATGGGATATTTTAGATCCAGATACCTGTTACTACATGTTGTTGTGATAGTTTTTATCCTCTTTGATCTGTAAGTTGTAACTTTTGTGTAATTTACTGTAGTAAACATGATAAATTAAGAAAATTTGTAAACTTTAATACAAAATGAAAGTATGATATAGCTTTTTTCAAATTTTAACAATTGGGGAAATTGAAATCATTTTATATTTTGAACATTGTTTTTATGTATTCAACAGAAATATTATACAAAAGTATCTAAATGATTTAAATTGGTGTGTATTTGAGGCAAAAAATTGCTGAAACTGCATGAATTTCTATCAAATTCAGGTTGTAGATAGTGTTTTCTTAAAAAAAGTCCATCAAATAAAAATTGTGATAATAAATGCACTAAAACAGGGGGAAATGTGGAGTTTTCATTATTTTTAGATCATTATGTTATATTACTGCCCAAATAGTGGCGTTTGTGGCCCCTGAACTAAAATGAGTTTGACACCTCTGATCTAATGTATAAGATTTGAAGAATTCAAGCGTTTGGTCGTTTCCTCTTACCTTTCTTCCAAAAGATGATGACGACGAAGGTGACATGGATATGACCAACTCCTCTGCTCTGATATCTGAGGCAGAAGACGATGAAAGCCAGATGTCTAAGAAAGAGGTAAGCCTTCTCTTTCCAAAGCTCCGCAAAACATCATATGCTCTGAGCTTTTATTAGAATAAACGTTCGAAAGGCAGCTTGAGCTGAGCCCACACGTTTCTGGTACGTTATTTATTCTTATTCATCATCTTAATCCAAATTACAGAAAAACCGCAAGCGCAGGAACCGCAAGAAGAAGAGCAAGAAGAAGCGTGCGCAGGAGAAGAAGGAGCAGGCCGAGCAGCAGCAGAAGAAGGAGGAGGGCAGCGGCAAGCAAAAGGACAAAGAAAAGGAGCCGGAGGTAGAGATAGAGTACGTCACAGAAGACCCCGAAATCTACGACCCCAACTTCATCTTCTTCAAGAGGATTTTTGAGGCATTTAAGGTAAATAAAGGAGGTTTAATCTCATCTCAAACGGTTGAGCAGTCGTACTTTAGTATTTATGATGATGGCTGTCTCCCCTCTTCTTTTCTAGCTGACTGATGATGTGAAGAAAGAGAAGGAGAAGGAACCCGAGAAGGCCGAAAAGCACGAGACGGTGGGAATGATGCGGAAAAAAGGCTTCGAGGAGGAGAGGAAAGACAGCGACGACAGCGACGAGGTATCAGTCCTTCCCTTTTTTCAGCTGAAACAGCTCATCCTCTGAACAAGCATCTTACATGTGGAGCATGTTTCCTGTGCAGGAGGCCAGACAAGATGCTCCGAAACTGTCTAAGAAGAAGCTGAGGAGGATGAACCGGCTCACTGTGGCTGAACTCAAACAGGTTAAACCCAGATGTTTGTTTTCAAATAAAGTCTTCAGTCTTTCTTTTCATCATACTGACGGACGTTCGTCTCTTTTCTCCTCCAGCTGGTGGCTCGTCCAGACGTCGTGGAGATGCATGACGTGACGGCTCACGAGCCCAAGCTGCTGGTCCACTTAAAGGCCACCAGGAACACGGTGCCCGTGCCCCGCCACTGGTGCTTCAAAAGGAAGTACCTGCAGGGGAAGAGGGGGATAGAGAAGCCTCCGTTTCAGCTGCCAGAGTTCATCAGAAGGACGGGAATCCAGGAAATGAGGGAGGCTCTTCAGGAGAAGGTGGCCAGCCCAACTACACTACGCAGTATTTTTATTTTAAAGGATAAGCTTGTTTTTTTGCAACCTGGACCTATTTTCTAGCATAAAATATAATCATTTACTCGCCCAGACAGTTTTGGTGTAACTGGAACTCCTTCAGGAGATATTTAGATCCACTCGGTATCAGTGTACATCCAATATAATGGGAGTGAATGGAACCAGCTCATGCAGCCTCTAAATACAGCAATTTCTGCCACAAAACTCTTTCATTTCACCAATGTGTTGTTATAAATTGCTGATTTAAACCCTATGTGAACTCCATGCAGCGTTTTTGTGGCGATCCAATATTATTTATAGCCATTAACTTGGAGTAAGGACTTCGATGATGTCACATCCGGGCCGCATCACATTGCCTTTAATGGCTGTAAATAATACTAATCAGCACAAAAAAACAACTCCAAGCCGCTTTGAGCTCTCAGAAGGATCGGACCAGCGGTTCATAACAAAATATTGGTGAAACGAAGGAGTTTTGTGGCAGAAATTGCCGTATTTAGAGGCTGCGCGAACTGGTCCCATTCACTCCCATTACAATGGATGTACACTGATCGCTGGTGGATGTAAATATCTCCCGAAGGAGTTTGAGTTAAACCAAAACTGTCCGAGTGAGTAAATCATCGTATTTCATACAAGAAAATAGGTCCTGGTTGAAAAAGGACCTAACTTTAAGATAAACGAGCTGAAAGACTCATCATCTGCTTACAGGAGGATGCCAAAACGATGAAAACCAAAATGAGAGAGAAGGTTCGTCCCAAGATGGGAAAAATCGACATTGACTACCAAAAGCTGCACGATGCTTTCTTCAAATGGCAAATCAAACCGAAACTCACAATCCACGGAGACCTTTACTACGAGGTGCAGCGGGGACACTTTCCTAGCTTCACTCCTCATGAATAATATGGGAAAAAAACAGTATTAACATGTTTTTATGTGTTTTTGTGCCGCTACAGGGTAAAGAGTTTGAAACCCGGCTGAAAGAGAAGAAGCCAGGAGATCTGTCTGATGAGCTGCGTATTGCTCTGGGGATGCCAGTTGGACCGGTAAGCCACATGAAGTCACAAGCACCCAAAACACGTGCCACTTAATGTTAAAATGCAGGCATTTCATAGTCGGTACACTCCATGCATGTAACAAGGAGGAAATGGATTTGTATCATTTTTATTTCGCTGATTGATTTATTTCATCCATTGAGCTTGCTGTGCCGGTGCGGCTAAGGAGCCAGTCTGCAAATGTTTGCAGTGATTAAAGACGACCCAGCGCTGGCAGGAGGAGGGCGATGTTTGAATTGGCTGAAAATTATGGAAATTGATTCATTCAGTTTAGAAGAAAAAGAGGTGAAACAAGGAATAGTTGTTTATATATGGCTGCATAAAGGGACCTGGTTGTGTTCCTCCTGTGTTATATTACCTCATAAGTTGGTTTTTAGTTTCAGAATTATAAATAAAGCACTAATCAGATTAACGTTCATATTTTGAAATTAATTTAATGGAGAAAATGATATAAGACCTCTACTAACTGATGAATTTGTAGCAGACACCCCTGTGCTGGATTTCAGTGTGAGCTTCCTGCCAGCCGTCAGCTGTTGTCGTTGCTCATGCTAATGTGTCGCTCTCACTTCTATCTGGATGTTTGTGCAGGCTGTGAAAACACATCATGTTAGGCGAGGTGCGACTTGTTTATGGCAGCACACTGGCGAGGACAGGAAAAAGCAGAGATAATGACAGAAAATATACCGAGCCCATGCAGCTGATCTCTTCAGCAGCACCGTTAGACATGTGGTCATTAATATAGAACATATTTTTAGCCCAGCACATTAACCCAGCGCGCCATGAGCCCGTTTCACTGCTCCAAATAAGTGGCGCCGCTCTGTCAGCTCATAAGGAGACTTTTTGCTTTTTCACCAGAACGCCCACAAGGTGCCGCCCCCCTGGTTGATCGCCATGCAGAGATACGGCCCCCCTCCCTCCTACCCTAACCTCAAGATCCCCGGACTCAACTCCCCCATCCCAGAGGTAACAATCATTGCTTTAGAGTGTCTGTGCTGGCCAGCTTTGTTATTTAAAAACATGATTTGATCCTGAACATCTGATTAAATGAATGTGTTCATGGCTTCACGCTGCTTCCTGGTGTCTCTGTTTGCCAGAACTGTACTTTTGGTTATCACGCCGGAGGCTGGGGGAAGCCGCCAGTAGACGAGATGGGCAAGCCGCTTTACGGGGACGTGTTCGGGACCAATTCAATCGACTTCCAGGTAAGAACGACAAAACCTCATTATACTTAGGTTGTTGTAGGAAGCAGTAAAATCCTAAATCAGAGTCACTGATCTTCAGCTGTTTTACTTTTTTACGCCATTGTCCGTATTAAATGATAGAATATTGTTGTTCATATGCAGGTTTTATGGTTGTCCACATTGCTCTGATTGCCTAATATCACAATATCTAAACTTGAAGACCTCTGTTGGTTTGGCATAAGCTACTCTGTCAGTACACGCTAAGCTGTGCAGGTTGTTTTCTGCTTCCATGTCCTCCATGTGGAATAACTTTCCCTCTCGTTCTCTGTGCCCAGGCTAAAGCAGAGGAGGAAGAGGTGGACCACACTCCGTGGGGAGAGCTGGAGCCTTCAGATGAGGAATCATCCGAGGAGGAAGAGGAGGAGGAGAGTGATGAAGAGAAGCCAGATGAAACTGGATTCTTCACACCGGCAGACAGGTGCTTAATATGCAAACTGTCCATATTTGAGGTTTAAAGAAGACTCATGGATCACCAGCAGTCCCTCTGAGGGGTTGGTGTTTTATATGTTTAGAGGTAAAAGCGGGGAAGGCTTTTAGATGATTGACTGTAAGGATTTAGTTATCTTCCGTGTTTAATCAAGTCTGAGTTAGGACTTTAAAAGTTGGTTCTCACTTGCGATGAACGCAGACCCATTAAAGTGTTAAACTATCACCAGAATGAGCTAATTGTCCTGATTCGTGTTTCCCCGCTTTAATAGGTTTAGTAGATAAGACGTTTAGCTTGCCTGTGATTATCTGTGGAAGGCTGCAGGTCTCTACCCGTCATTTCCCCGGCTGTTTTGTGTGTTTACAGCTGAGTAAGGCTCACCAGTTTATAATCCTAATCAAGCGTTGCATCGACTCCCCCGTGAAGACAAATAGCCTGAATTTATCCCATTCTTGTTTAAGTGGGCTGATTACTCCCGGAGGCTTCTCGTCAGTGCCAGCCGGCATGGAGACTCCAGAGCTGATCGAGCTGAGGAAGAAGAAGATTGAGGAGGCCATGGACGGGTGAGTTTCTCTCCGTTTTATACAGCTGCTTTCATTTCTGTTAACATTGATCTTTTTATTTCTAGCATGTAAGATTGAGGCTAGCAGACGGTTTGAATGTAAAATGATATTTACAAGTGTTGTCATGAATTTGTGAAAGCACGAATATAAGAAATGAGTTTTGATTGGCTCTACTCACTCTACTCAAAAATGCAATAATTTATAGCCTTTATTTAAATGAAGTGAACATATAAAAAACTGGACCAAGGCTCTTTGATTTTTACCTCAGCTAAGCTCAATAAAACTTATTTATTTTCAGAAATGTTCCAAGACCTTTTAAAAAAACACATTTTTTCACAAATATCTACTATAGCAGATCTCTCATTTTTATTTGTATTTAAATGTGTTTTAATAAAGAAAAAAATCACTTTTGCAAAGAGAAAATGGTAACATGCAAAATGGGATGTATATTTTTGCACAAAATTACGTAAAAGAAGAAACGCTATACATTCCAACTAATGGTGGTACCTTTTATTGTTGTGTAAATTTAATGCAATTACTTGATTAAAGATTTTTTTTTAATAATATCTGTAAATAAAAACATAAGTTGGTTCTTTGTTTTTCAAGAGCCATTGTAGAAGGACCAAAGAGCCTCTTGCTGCTTCAGAGCCGCAAGCTGCTTACGCCTGTACTGCACCTTATAATATAAGATAATTTAAAATATATCAAATTAATATTGATGTCTGTATCATTTACTTAAGCCCTGATGTATATTAATGGTACAGTTATTAAACTTCATTAGGCAGTTGTATTAAAATGTTCTGACACCTTTCGGTCACAGTGAATGAGTAAATTATCTCTCTCTGTTTTCACAGGAATGAGACACCTCAGCTCTTCACCGTTCTCCCAGAGAGGAGAACCGGCCCCGTAGGAGCGGCCATGATGGCCTCAACACACATCTACGAAATGTCAGCGGTAAGGCTGTGCCCCTGTCCAGACAAAGTGGAAATGCCTGTAACACTAGCTGTATCTTAAAGGGACTATACCCGATTTCACGTCCGGCTAGCTTAGTTAGCGATAGCGGCTATTTTTTTTTTTAGTTTTTGTGTAACGCTTTTCTTGGCTAAGGGGTTTAACTTTCATAATTTGACTCCGGATCACCAGAGGAACGCTATTACTGGCTGATCGGAGTCTGGGCGTTCCAAAAATTAACCCGGCAGAGAGAGAGCGTCCCGCCAATGCTAAAAAACTAGCCGCTTTTGTAAACTAAAATGCCCTGAACTCGTACATATGCACAATCAATGAGTCGTTAATTGTAATGAAATTACCCCTTTTGACACATACTATACCACGTAGAAAACCATTTTTCTTAGAAAGATTAAAATAATATCAGGTATAGTTCCTTTAAGTGCTTCATGAATTGGTAGAAGGATTTCAAAGTAATTTATTTGTCACTACTGGCAGTGTTTTTATATGTAAATGTGTAAATTTTTTATGAAGCTAAAAGTAGCCAAATTTTTTGTAACCCAACCAAAGTTGATGAACACTGACATCCTGCCGGTGGCTCCAGCAAGAAAAAGTGAGACAAACTCACGCTCAGCATCACTGTGGCGAGACAAAGACTGTGTACAAAAGTGCACGCTAACCCTAACCCCTCATTCACTAAACAGGGCTGCACTAGCACCCTACAAAGGGCACTCATTGCGATGGCGATTTGGACATGGAGATGACTACTTTACCCCCGCTGCAGCTCACATGACCACCAGTTGTCTACATACCACCCCCCACATGCCCCACACATATGTCGTTCAAAATCAAATCTAATCTCATCAAAATATATGACATCCTTAAATCATATTTCATAATTCTTTGTTGCAGATCTATTCATATAAAATGATGAATAGCAGTCGATTCTCTCTTTATTTACATTGTAAGCTATTTTCTTTCTTTCTTTCTTTCTTTCTTTCTTTGTCTTGTTCAGCATTGTAGGAAGCAGAAAGATGGTCTAGCTGCTGGGTAGTGCCAAACAAATTTGCTTTTCAAGCGGAGCCTTGTTTATTGTTGTTTATGTTGTTTATTTTGAGTAATTGTCTGTTACTGAATTTTACAAAATATTGGAGAGGTTCCAAAGAAGAGTGATCATGCAAATGTGACCACGCCTCCACAAATGTTAGAGGCAGGCTAGAGGGCACCTGAAGGTGCGTTCAGACCAAACACGATTTTGGCATCAAAGGTGTAAGGTTTTATAGCCGATGCGCTTCCAGGGGGACAGTGAAACTTCTGGGGCAAGTTTTGAGGGGTTACATGCTCCAAGCTTTGAGATTTTGAGTGTTTGACGTGTATTAAGGGTGTCGTACGCCATGTTCGGAAATGTTGAACTTTTGCAGCTTGATGCGTGGCGTTAACCAATCAGAGCGAACCGGCTGTGATGTAGCACCAAAGTCCAGGCAGAGGAAACCCCGAGTCTCAAGTAAACAATGGTGGAATCGGCAGTGTGTGCCCACCAGGGTGTAGTTGGTGTCCTGGCAGGTGATGCAGCATGGATGCAGGTCAGCAGGTCTTAGTCTGGGCCAGGGTGAGACGGAAATAGCATTGGAAGTCGCTAATCAGCACAGATCCAGAACACCTATGAATTATCTGGTGAACCCAGACATGGCGCAGAGATGAGCGGCTCAGCTGATAGATTGATACAGCCAAGCCACTCTCTCTGATTGATCACATGAAGCCGTCCCTCTCCCCCTTAATTAACACATGAAACTGTGCCTCTCTCGCTGTTGCATCCACCATTGTGTAAACAAACCGAAGGAAAATCTTTCCGACACGTGTCAAGAACGCTGGACACTGTCTGCCCTTGATGCCCGCTAAAGGTGTTCCATGACAAAATGGCCTCTCATAGGACAAGCTCTCACTCAAACTGGTGTCAGCTCATGCATACAGATAAAAAATCTCCCATCCAAAAGACAGAAGCATTTGATGTTGCATATTATCAGATGACTGCAGGATTAACATTTTAAGCTCAGTCATGATCTACACCTAGAATTGGTTAAGTTGTTTAAGTGCTTAAAGCTACAGAAATGCAACAAAATCTGCTAAAAAATCAAGACACAAATGTTTATTAGTGAGAACTTGATAAAGAACCATGGTATACTGCTATGGATAATAAAGCATCTGGTTAAGAGCTAAAAAAAGCCAGGTAGTGTACATACTCAGAGGGGTGATAAGACAAGTGAATGCAGTTGAGTATTGAGTAACAAGGAGCAGTTGGTAACATACTGTAATTATCTTGGGTTGAAGTAACTGAAGCCATCTAGAGACAATAAACACAGAAAACCAAACTCAATGAAAACAACCACATGAGCTTTACACATGAAAATAAGACCTAAACTTGCCAACATAACGCAACACCAGAACCTATGTGATATCGAAAGAACCTAGTAGAAGTAAATGCGTTAACTAGAACTCACAGAGATATATAAAAAAAAGTATTCCATAGCTGAGCTAAAAGAAATAACATCAGTTTTTAACAAAAATGTATTTTACATTGATGGCAAAAAATGAGTGCTAATTTAAGAGGTGCTGTTAGTTTTGGCAAAATTATTTTTGATGTCCTTGGAATGTAAATGAGGTTCCAGGAGAGAGCATGTCTGATCCTCGAAATCTACTATCCTGGAATTGAACTGAATCAACTAAATGGCTCATTACCATCTACCATGTGTGGCTACAGAAGCTGTATTTGAACCTGGAGGGTTTTTTTGTTTGTTTAGTTTTTTTTAAAATAGTCTTTCTTCCACCTTGCGGATATTGGGTTGTTTTTGTATACAAGCTTGACTTTTGTCATAACATCACAGCAATGGGCTTCATACACAACTCCACCACTTCCTGAACTCAAGCCAGCTCCTTTCCTTCCTGTCTTTCATTACTGCACAAACTGATTAATCCAGGTGTGTCTGACCTCAGTAAATGGCCTGACACACCTGGATTAATCAGTTAATCCAGTAATGAAAGACAGGACACAAAGCAGCTGGCTTAAGTTCAGGAAGTAGTTGAATTGTGCATAAAGCCCATTCCATATATTGCAGCGATAAAAGCATACTACTGATGTCAATATGCTTCTTAACATTGCTCTGAAACACACTAACACCCATTACTCTGTTACTGCAAGCTGCGGTTAAACCATGAATATCTCATCTTTGGATAGAACATTTTTGATATGAAAGCTGCAAATAGACAAGTGAAGGCAGCTGTAACCAATTTGTACATTTCTACCCTAATAATGGAGCAATAGTTTTCCTATCACCAGCTCCATAAACAAAACAAGTGATTACCGTGGGTGTATTGCAAGCATTAATTCATCTAGGTGCTCTCGTATCCCCCACTGTGTTGACAGTTTGAAGACACAACAGCATAAATGATAAAGTCTGAAAAAGCCCCCATGCACTCCACACATGGAATGACAAATATATTCCAAGTGCTCAGTGGGTAGAACCGTGGGTTATTTCACTGAATTGAAATGAGGTGATTTAAAATTGATTTTAAATTAGCTGCTTGTGGGTTTTAAGGTAGGTAGTGCATTGTCAGCTCAGTATGAGTGAATTTAGGTCTGATCAGCGTTCACAAGCGTAATTAAGAAATGTTTCAGTGTCTATGATACCTACAAATCCACATTCTACACACTCCTTCAAATTTTAATGTGGCACATATGCATGTAATGTAAAACAGGAAATTATGTAAAAACTAATTGAAGCAGGAGACATTCTTTGGCATTACATCCTGATTTAAAGCCTGCTGCGGGGTTAGGGATTATCAATACAGTGGAATTAATTACTAGCATAGGAGAATTGAGATATTAAAAAATAATAATTGTAAAAGCAAGTATGCTGCTTGTTCATTTGCCCCATATGTACAGCAGATCAAAAGTCAATTGGGTGGGTAGGTAGGTGGGGGACCGCGGGTCAAAATCAGTTAAATAATAAGGAAAAGCAAAATTAAGTGCCATAAAATCAAATCTTCAGCTTTAATTTGTAACATATCACACACAACTTGCTTGTGTTGCACTAAAAACACATTCATGTATTGGTGTATGAGTGGAGAGTAGTTATCAATGAAAAAAGGTTGCCCCCCCCTGTCAAAGCTGACCGACAGTACAATGGCTTCAAGCAGCACAGCCACCCGTACTGCATGACGCATGTCAGG